>JAPEUT010000270.1:0-39191 GCA_027946375.1 Neodidymelliopsis sp. IMI 364377
CCTCCCCCCCTTCCAATTCCCCCATGGGCACACTGGCCAAGATTGTGCATCACCTCTCCAATCCCGCGATATATTTATCTGACAACCTCTATCCTTCACAGTATGACCCCAACTCTCTTCAGTACATGCTCGAGTTCTTCCGCAACGTAGCCCAGACTATCCCTGCCTCGCCTCCCTCGCCGACTGCCGCCCCCGACCATGCCGCTGAGGCCGTGCCCATCGAGCCTATGCATGGTTCCGCTAGAGACATGTTGCAGGACCGCGCCGGTATCATCGTGCTCCGGGAGGACCTTGACTTCTACGTCATCCCACCGCATCGCGACATTGCCCAACCTGAAATGATTGAGGTCAAGCGTGCCGCAGGAGAAGCGCTGTTGAGGCAAGAGGGCATCTTCTCCGGTCTTAGGAAGAGCGAGGAGCCAGGGACCACGGAGCAGCACCTCATCGAAATGCTGACTGCAGGGTAAGCCATACACACGCAAGCACAGACATTGGCTAACACAAGCAGCGGCTTCAACCACGACGACCACTGGGGCCACCGTGCCGGAGAGCCCAACAAGGCCGTCATCTGCAGCATCGCTCTTGCGCGTTTGAGGACCGACATCAAGGGCAATGACATCGCTAACAGCAATGCTGTTGGTATGGCTCAGAAGCTTCTGCTCTTCTGGAGGAAACCTGCTCGCCGATGCTGGTGGGAAGGTGTCGAGCTTGATAATGTTAGGGGCGTAGAGGGCAAGCTCAAAGTATGGATAAGAAGGGTTTGGACGCTCGAGATGGTATGTCTTGTCTGACTCAGCTGTCGGTGCGCATCACTAACAATCAGCAGAGCGTCATTGGTCTGCGTTAACCGGCCGTCACCACCAGCGACATTTCCTTGGTCTTTTTCTCTCTTGCTCAACAAGCCCGCCGCGCCATCTTGACCAAAAAAGCACGACTGGCTTTGTGTGTTCCACTCGAGGGGCATAATTAGCGGCTGCGTCTTGTTCTCTCGTCTTGTCTTTACTGTTCTGATACCTCTCTGCATCGTCTATTGCTACAGATAGGCAGATGTAAGTTATCCATAGCGAGCGTTGGCATTAGGTCCACATATTGTTCTTGCCTGCAGGTATATCCAAGTGTATTGTGGGGGATGGGCGGCTTTTGGAAAGGCACAAAACAGTACATATGCTTGTGAAGCAATAGCGATATAAAGTTTTGTACCTCTTTTTCTTTGTATTTTAATACTCGTAATTCCATCTCTTTCACATCCTACTAAATAACAGCTCCTCCAGTGTTCTTGCCTACTTAGTTGCGTACATGTCTAGTTGCATGCATCAGTGCTCTCTCCGGAAGCGTCAAGGTTCAGCCAGCCATTTTATTAACCTGCCTTTTTCCGATAGCCCCCAGCCCCTGCCCCTGCATACCACATGCGTGTGGCTCACAGACGACAGACAACATGACGGGATGACAGACGACCCAACCGACAATTTCTTTTAACAGATTAACAGATTGACACATCAATAGACGACATACTTGCATTCATTCATTCATTCATTTATGCCTCCTCTATTCTAGGCGATTCTTCCACGCATACATCAGAGATTCCGCGTGTGTTGCGTGGATGTTGAGCGGTTGTCGTTTGCTACGCATGCGTTTGTGCTCTATGAACGCGTGGGCTGTGGATGGGGATGGTGATGTGGATACTTGGTTGGTAATGCATAGATAAGACAAGACAAGACAAGATAGGGGTTTGTTTTCGTTTTTGGTTGGAGGTTGGAGGTTGGAGGTTGTGGGATGGGATGGGATTTACTGATTTACTGAGCTATTTGAGTGAAGTGGATTGGATAGGGTTGAGTGGTTGAATGGATGGATGGATGGATGGGTTGTGCTGGACTGGGTGGCTGGTACTATATAGTAGAAGGTAGGTAGGTAGGTAGGTAGGTATCTAAGATGGTGAAGAGAGGGTGTGTACGGAGTGAATGGAGAAAAAAACGTACATTAAGTAAAGATCTAGCAAAAACAATAAAGAGGTTAGTTGTATGTTAGCATCTTGCCTCGCACTTACATTTTATCTAACTCATACTTACAATGTCGTAGATGTGGATATCACACCACACCACATCGCATCAAATATTCCACACAACGCTACAGATACCTACCTACCTACCTCTCACCCCCACACCACAGCACAGCACAACCTCAACCCCTACCCCCACTACAGGGCCAAACTACCTACCTACCTACCTACCTACCTACCTACTCCATACCCCCATATCCAGTACTCCCTCGTATCCTCGTATCCAGTACCCCAAACCAACACTTAAGCCTCACTCCCCCCCGCCCCGTCCTTGTCCTTGTCTGCATACAAGTACACACACGCACAGCCAGGTAGGCGCTTAGTACAGTCTATCTTAGCCTAGCTTAACATGTACACTACAGACGGCTACGCCAGGGTATGGGTACAGACATGGATATGACAGGATGCATGCGAGATGTCGGGATGGGACGAAAATAGTAAGCGCGCGCGCGAGAGAGAGAAGCATCGCTGGGATCGGGCGTGGCGTACAGTGCAGTGCAGTGCGCATCTAGTGGGGATGGACGAGAATAGCCTGCATGAAGACACATGTAAGGGAGAGTTCTATTTTATGGAGATCTCGGGAGTTGTTGCGGTTGTTGGTTCTTTGACTGGATTGGTGAGACGTTGAGGCGATGAACGGGATGTGGGGACTTTTAGAGGTGCGTCATGCAAGGTACGTGGTGTCTGAGACATAAATGTGTGGGTGGATGTTCTGTGGTACGTGTATTGTACGGCAGCTGTTGTGAGAGACGGCGCAGCACGCCTTGTGACATGGACACGTCAATGTATGCTGTCGAACTCTCCGACGGATGCAGTGGTGGACATGTTGCGTTACGGGGCATTGTGATGGGGGCTGCAGAAAATATTGGATAGATTGGTTGAGTCGGAATAGAACATCACTCAGGTGAGTTGGGGGTCATTGGTGACGTCAAGCCGGTGGAGGCTGACTGTGGTTCTTGATTCAGCCCGACACATACTGTGGTCGGACCATTACTACATATCGATTTGCGTGTGGAGACGCACTGTCTTAGCCCATATCGCACTCTTACATCTGATGGTATCACCTCTATCCTTGACCGTGGTTGAAGGGTCAAGAAGATGATATGCAAACAACGCCTTTTGAACGACCAAAGAGTCCCTGACTCTTGAAATGCTATGCCGTTGAAGACAAAGAACTTTTCCAAGTGGTATCATCCCAGTTCATAACGTCGTGTTGAAACTGCGCAAATTCAAACAAGAGCAAAGAGAAAAAAATCTAGTAGCGGTAGATGTCGCTCTTGAAAGGACCCTCGATGGGGAGACCGAGGTACTCGGCCTGGACCTCGCTGAGCTTGGAGAGCTCGGCGTTGACGTGGTCAAGGTGGAGAAGAGCGACCTGCTCGTCGAGGATCTTGGGGAGAACGTAGACACCAACGTCGAGCTTGCCGGTCTTGCCGAACTCGATGTACTTCTTGCCGAACTCCTCGTCGGCGGCCTTGTACAGCATGATCTGGGCAAGGACCTGGTTGGTGAAAGAGCAGGACATGACGAACGAAGAGTGACCAGTGGCGCATCCGAGGTTGACGAGACGGCCCTCGGCAAGGAGGATGATGTGACGGCCGTTCTTCATGAGGAAGCGGTCGACCTGGGGCTTGATGCTGGTGACCGACTGGGCGTTCTTCTTGAGCCAAGCAACGTCGATTTCGATGTCGAAGTGACCGATGTTGCAGACAATGGCGTCGTTGGGCATCTGCTCGAAGTGCTCGCCAGTCAGGATGTCACGGCAACCGGTGGTGGTGACGAAGATCTGACCCTGGGAAGCGGCCTTCTCCATGGTGGTGACCTGGAAGCCGGAGACGGCGGCCTGGAGAGCGTTGATGGGGTCGATCTCAGTAACGATGACGCGGGCACCCATGGAGTGGAGAGCCTGGGCACAACCCTTGCCGACATCACCGAAACCGGCGACAACGGCGACCTTACCAGCGATCATGACATCGGTGGCACGCTTGATGCCGTCGACAAGGGACTCACGGCAGCCGTAAAGGTTGTCGAACTTGGACTTTGTGACCGAGTCGTTGACGTTGATGGCGGGGACAAGGAGGCCCTTGCCCTTGAGCATGCGGTAGAGGTGGTGGACACCGGTGGTGGTCTCCTCCGAGACACCGTAGCAGTCCTTGAGCATCTCAGGGTACTTCTTGTGGATGAGGGCAGTGAGGTCACCACCGTCGTCGAGGATCAAGTTCAGCGACTTGCCGTCCTTGAAGGCGGTAAGCTGCTGCTCGAGGCACCACTCGTACTCCTCCTCGGTCTCGCCCTTCCAGGCGAAGACGGGGACACCGGCAGCGGCAATGGCAGCGGCGGCGTGGTCCTGGGTGGAGAAGATGTTGCAGGAGGTCCAGGTGAGCTCGGCACCGAGGGATGTGAGGGTCTCGATGAGGACGGCGGTCTGGATGGCTGTGCACTGTTAGCCGTGGCCGAGGGCGATGCTGACTTGGCGGGCGAAGGCTTACTCATGTGAAGACATCCAGCAATGCGGGCACCCTTCAGCGGCTGGTCGGAAGCGTACTTCTCACGGGTGGCCATAAGACCGGGCATCTCATTCTCGGCGAGCTCAATCTCCCTTATCTTCAAGTCAGCAGTCGCTCTCCGGGCATGTTTCAGGGTACTACGGACCTGCGGCCGAAGGCAGCGAGGGAGATATCGGCGACCTTGTACTTGGCGGCGGGTGCAGACATGGTGGTGTGTGAGGTGTAGAGGGTGAAAAGAGGAGGAGAGGAATGGGAGGGAGTGAGCAGAGAAGAGCTGCGGGACTACGAGGTTTTTCAATGCTGAGGGCGGCCTGCCCCGCGCTGCCACATTTTCTGCCCCACCGCCTTGCTCGGCAGTTGTGATTCGCTGTCGACGAAGACCCTTCATGCACGACAATACTAGCATCCTTTGTCACCGAGCTCTCCTGATCTCTGCAGTGAGGACAGTCTTGGTCTCGCTGAGATCCACCTCGCTGCTGGGAGGCATCAACGCAGTTCCAGGTACCGTCCACGCACAGCTGAGCCAGCTTCAGGGTCAGGACTAGTCTGCTTCTCTGCTGGCTACCTTGTTGGGCGCGTACGACTTCATCAATGCGTCATGACACTTGACTGGTTTCGAAATGGTTTGGGGTCCTTTTCCTTCGGCGCCGACCAACCAACTGCACCACGACACCGAGCTGTCAGGCCGAAGAAGGTCAGACACACCATGCAGAGTTCGCGAGACGCATTCATAAGCACTCGCCCGACTCTCATGATTGTTCAGTGACTGCGTACGAGTATGAACGACGTCGACATGAACACTCCACTTAAGATCCGCCAAACGTCTCCACTAATGCCCAGAACTGGACTTGGCTACAGCTGCTTCTGAGTACTTCTATATTCACCCCCTCCATAAGATGTTGTGTAAAGAGGACTTAATCATGAATGACACTAGACTTGGTATAAACATCATCTGTCACTCATTTACAGACAGCCCTTTGCCAATCTCCTCAAAAACCTTCACTCCCTTCCTTCCAAGCGCAGTACCTACACCCACTGCCGCTGCTCCAACCGCTCGCATCCTCTTCCACCCAGCCGCGTCTTCCACACCACCCACACCGATGATCTGGATATGCTCCAACTCAGTGTGCTGAAACAACAGCCCTTTGATTGTATAGACATTCCCCAACGCAAGAGGATGGAGTGGTGCACCTGCCAGTCCTCCAATGCCTGTTCCTGTTGCGGATTCTAGAGCATGGTGAAACACTTTGTGTGGGTGTTGTCCATCTGCAGAGTTCTCTACTTGAGGTGCTAGAAGGAGCGAGGAGCCTAGTGTATTACAGGACGTGATAAAGGTTATGGGGCAGGGGAGGTGCGATGGCTCTGCGCTCGCGGAGTCCCTCAGTGCCTTGATGAGTCCATCGTACTGGCCCTGGTACGTATAAGGCGGCGTCTTGATGCCAATCGGTACGTGCATGTGGCCTGTATGTGGGTGTAGTGATGTACCATCCTCGGTTATCTGTCGATTGATTACTGTCTTCAGTGCATTGAGGTAACTAAGTAGAGAAGACGAGTCGTAGGCTGGTGGGGGTTTGCCTGGAATGTTCGGACATGAAAGGTTGATCTCCATTGCGAGAACCATTCGTACATCTCGCTGGCAAGATGTGATCAGTTCATAGCAGCGGACCACTTCTTCAACAGAACCTGTCACGGAGATAATGACGGGCTTGTAATGCTCTCTTCCCCCTTCTAGCTTTGATGGCAAACGCTGGCTTATCGTCTTGACAAATTCCAGATACGTTGCGAGAGGTATTGGGCTGTATCCATGTGTGTTCAGGCTACCCGTGTCGTCTGGTGTGCCACCTTGGTCGACATTTGAAGGCGATGCTGTATGGCTAGTGGGATTGTAGAAGGTAAATTGGTGAACGGCCGGATCATGCGGGAAACCCTCAAGCAAAGATGTCCGTGTTGTGATAGCTCCAGTGTAGTCACTATCATACAGTTCCTGAAGTTGCTCAAGTGTCGTGCACCATGGATTCGCGGAGTTCAAGAGTGGTGGTGTGATCGTGAGGGGAGCCATGATGGCAACAGAAGAGAAGAGCAAACGCAATGTCAACGTATCAAGATAGCTAACGAAGGTTATCTCAACTTTGATGAGAACAGGAAGTTGTAAGAATTCACGTTGTCGACGCTACAGCAATCGCATGAGCTAGGTACTGTACCCCGCGACACCAAGTAGGTGGGGCTGGGCTGATAAGGTGTAAACCTCCATCTCCAATATCGTGACGCTATCAAGCCTCATCAAGCCAGAGACCAACATTGTATACACTGCAAACCGATCGTTCTCAATGACTATTTGATAAAATCGCACCACATATGACTTGGTGTTCGCGATGAACGATGACCTACAATAAGGCACCATGACTTCGCGTGATGCGCGGCCGCCGCCTGATTCCACGACGCTTTGTCACCACTAATCCAACACCTGCACTACACTACCTCAATCATCAGCTCTAGAGCTTCAAAGGTTCTAGGTAAACATGGGAGAAGCACCTCCGTCCAAGAAGAAGAGGAGAGGGGGTCCGAGAAGAAGAACAGGTCTGTTGAGAGACGATGACTATGCTGCGTGTGTTTGCTGACTGACTCAGGATGGTATGCCACATGCCCGTCTTGAGCCTGCGATTGCATTCATTGACTAGCTATAGTGATACATGTAAACGAAGACACACCCGTTGTGACGAGAAGAAACCTACTTGTGGGAATTGCTCGCGCCTAGACCTTCCATGTGAGCGAAATGATACTGCTTGGAGGGTTGACCGTACGACATCTTCGCAAGTTCGCCCCGAGCCACCTTCACAGCCGCCTCTCAACGAGATCACAACAAATCAATATGAAGCTCCAAGTTCTACTCTGGACATATTCCGCTCGCACCTGGATGGTCTGGATCAATTGATGGAATTGACACCTCCAGACATTGGACCAACGACAGCGATATCCATATCCCCACCTGCCACTATAACCAGCAGCGGCTCGAATGGGCGAACGCCGCTTTCATCCGAAAGTGCCTTTCTGCTGCAAACCTACGTCAAGACTGTGGCAACGTGGATGGACTTGTTTGATCACCAAAGCACGTATCAACTCAAAGTCCCGCAGCTCGCCCTCGCTTCACCTCTTCTCTTCCATTGCGTCTGCGCCTTCACAGCTAACCACCTCGCGCTCTCCAACATGAGCCTAAATGCTTCTTGGAAATTGGTAGCTGTTCGACATTACGGTCAAGCCCTGCGTCTCCTCATCGACGCCCTTGAGGTGCCCTTCTGCGAGACTGCGATGACAGGCAGTATGCTCCTCTTGAGCTACGAAGTCCACGGTGCCATTCGCTCAGAAGACTATAGACGCCACTTCCTCGGACTCACTATGCTGATTAAATCCCACGGCATCACAGCTCAGTCAACCGGCACTGATCGTGCAAACTTCTGGATCTACTGTCGACATGAGATAGCTGTAGCGTTGGCGAATGAGCGACCGCTGGTACTGGATCCAGCTGAATGGGGTGTATCCTGGCGAGAGGGAGAGACGCGCGAGGACGTACTCGGGAACCACCTCATGTGGATCTTAGCTCGAGTCATCAATCTCGTCTTCAGCCCCGCTGGCGCGAAAGAGACGAGTCGATCCGAACGTGAGGCCTTCTTGGAGGAGCTGGAAGCCTGGCGTGCGGAGCTTTCCGAGTGCTTCATTGGGATCCCATATGGCGAGACGGATGATGATGGGTTCCGGAAGATCTACTTTACAGTCACTGCCGCAGCTGCTGCTGCCTTTTGGTTCCACATCACCCACATCATGTTGTACGCTGAGCCAGTGCTACAAGACGAGAGTTATATCCCTTTGATTCAAGACCAGGCAATGCGCATCACGAATATCACCATCTCAGACTTCCCAGCAGCTCTTAAGGTGTTCTCAACGCATGGACTCTACTATGGTATGCTATCCCTACAACGGTCTCGTACAGAGTTTGAGCTGACTCTACCCTCGTAGCTGCTAAACACATCAAAACAGTGTCTCAGAAAGCACGGGTATGGAACGTTCTCAAAGACATTGAGACGGACACGGGATATCATACACGATCTACAGTGAAACATCTCCAGGCGCAAGTGGAACAAGGCAACAGTCCTTATTGACGCCACTGCTCAACACTCTATAGCTGTGACGGCTACAACTTTGACGAGCCTTGTGGTCGCTCCAAGGCTTTGGTCTTGTTCTTGAAGTTTTTGACAAGTTGTCGTACGCCCAGGTCAAGCATGACGTCTTCTGATCCTCCAGGGATGCGAATGCCCGGTACCTCGCGATATATGCCTGACGAAACCTGTTAGTGAACTCGGTTGTAGTTACAAAAGAGCACTTACGTTCGACCAATTCTCCCTGCCCACTCTTCGTGTACCCATTTCCACCAAACAGCAACTGCGCAGTCTGCGCGCACTCATTCAGCACGATACCACTCTGCGCCTTGACCATTGCTGTCAGCCCTCCAAGTTCGATATCCGCCGTCGCCTTGGGAAGTTTCGTCATCTGGTACACGAACTGCTCGACCCACGCCCACTGGCTCTCCAGCAGCGCTCCAGCCTTGGCCAGTCTATGCCTCACAACAGGTTGGTCGATCAACGGCTTGCCAAATGCCTCACGCTTGAGCACATACTCCATTGCCGCGCCGAGTGCAACCCGAGCCTGGCGTGTCGCCCCAATGGCAATGGTCAAACGTTCGTGGTTGAAGTTGGTCATGATGTACCGCATGCCCATGCCCTCCTCCCCAATGAGGTTTTCAACAGGCACCTTCACATCATCCAACTCAATGAACGTTGTCCCCGCGCTGACCTGCCCACCAACTTTCAGTCTCCGCATATTCACCCCGGGATTCCCCTTCAGCGGCACAACGAGCATACTCAGCCCGCCGGGCCCCGGCCCACCAGTGCGCACCGCCATGGACGAGTAGTCGGACCAGATCCCATTCGTGATCCACTTCTTCGTGCCGTTGACAATGTAATGTTTCCCATCGGGGGTCTTAACAGCAGTCGTAGTAATGTTGGCTACATCGGAGCCAGCCTCGGGTTCAGTAATAGCGATACACGTTCGTTTCGCACCAGTAAGGAGCTCGGGGAGAAACCGCTCCTGAAGCTCAGGAGACCCGTACTTGACAATCGGGGGGACACCAAACGCCATCCCCGTCGTAAGACTGCCACTAGGACCCGCAAGACCCGTACGTGCCATCTATATTCTCGTAAGCCACTACACTACACCCACTCCACACACGCCCAAGCAGGAGAATTCACATACCTCATCCGCATAAATCATCGTATGGATATAATCCCACTCCTCCACCTTGACCGTGCCCAGGATATCCCGAATCCCCAACTTCTGCAACCACGCCACCGGCAACGGCGCCGGCAGCGTAGGAATCAACATTCCGTGCTTCGCAAACGTCTCGAAGACATGCGCCGGTACTGTTTCCTCTGTATCCCATTCTAGACCTTTTTCAATCAAGTGCTGGTCCACGAATGCGCGGCAGGCTTTTTGCCATCGTAGGTGCGTGGGCTGGTAGTAGGGCGAGGGGAGGCCAGTGATGTAGCTGGGCTCCGAGAAGGGGGTGTAGGCTGTCGATGACATGATGGGTGGTGGTGGCGTGAAGAGAGAAAAAGAATGGAGGAGTGAGGCAGGAAACCTCAAGTAGGAAGTGCTACATAGTGGTGGTGGTGAGCATAGGTTGCGTTATAAAGCGGCTTTCCCGCTTGTGGAGGTGGGATGCGGAGGCGGCAGGGAATCTGGGGTACAGTGGTGTTACCGAGGTTTGCCGGTTAGTGGCGCGCGTCGCGTCTGCGAGGTCGGGAGACGTGACGAGATGTGAGAAATGGAGTCGGTTTGATTTTCCATGGTCTTGCAAGTTTGCGTGTGAGAAATTATAGTAATTAGGGATTTTGATCTTTTTGGTTCGTGTAATAGGATTCTGGAGCAGATCGATGTACGAATCATTGCTGGTGATGAGTAAAGGCTACGTTTGATCATTCTGCAACGCGATCACATATGCTGTATAGTGGCAAAGGAGGTACACTTGATATTCTCTGAGTATCGAGGCTCTTGTTAGCAAGCTAACTTACAGTAGCAGCACTTTCGATGATAGATCAATTTCCAATGCCCGATCGCTCACGACTGACTCGACAATTCGAGTAAAAGCCACACATCCACGCCAAAGTCGAGATCATCCTTGACATCACAATGCTGCGATACAAGTGTTGGTCAAGCCAAGGACAAGGCTCAATCATCATCAAGACCGAACTCATCTCCGACCATCTCAGTCAGCTTCAGCAAACGCTCAAAAACCTCAGGATCTCGTCCAGCGACTCTCATCGCCTTGACAAACAATGGGTACAGCCGGTGAAGATGCTTCCTGTGCTTCGACTTGACGCCGGGCGCGTCTGGTATCGCTTGAGGCTCGCTTGCAAGCGACTCAAGTTTGGTGAGCACAAGGAGCAATTCTCGTCTCTGCGTGTCGGGTGCTGGCATACGTCCACGGAGTGGGTGGTCGGCAATGTACGTTTTGAGCGGAGTGGCAGCACGTAGGATAAGGTATGGTGCGGCGGCTTGGGCTAGCTTGACATGTGGAGCACTTTGTTCGTGGGCGGTTGCAAGATCGAATAATTCAGACACACAGGCGTAACTCATCCGTGGCCTTAGTGTCGCGTCCAAAACCGCAGTCTGTCCAAGCCGCACCCGGTAGAAGTCTTCCAGCGGTGCACTTTTGAGATCTGGAAGCTCGTCCTCCAAAGGTGTGTGAATGAGCGAGACAGAGAAGAGATTGCGAGTATAGGATCGGCGAAGACTGTCCGGCAAAACAGGAGACCCAAGAGGCAAGGTAATCAGCTCTCGCAGCTTTGTAAATGATCGGACATCAAAAGCCTCGTCCTGTTCAACGAATGCTGGAGGGGCTTCTAATTTCAGGTGTTGTGCTCGCGTGATACAATGAGCAATGTCGACTACAGCAGCCCAGATACTGTTGAGGGGACTACCTGTGATCTCATGGGCCTGTAGCTGTGGGAGACCTGCTTGCAGGATGGTCAAAGCAGTTGATGTAGCTTTTTGCCAAATCGTTGGAGGCTTTCCTTCTTGTTGCCAAGCATACTTCTCCCGAACCGGCAATGCCAGACTCTTCAGAGCAGTGTTGAAAGCTCCGTCGGCGTAGATTTGCTTGTGTTCGACGTGTTTAATAGTGACATCTTGAAGCTGAACCATGGATGCTTTTGCCAACGCAACAAAGGTTGGGCCACGCTCCTCAGAGCGTTCTGCTGCTGAGGTGTACGGGAGGACACTGAAGCGGCTAAGTAACCCTATCATATATGATGGCAAGTCCGGCGCTGAAGTATCGACTAGCGACAGGCATTCTAGGACGCGAATTTGAAGAGGAGTCATGGTGTCAACGTCAGACGTGTATGCGATAGCGTCAGACTCCACAACGCAGGTTTCCAGGTGGGTCAACATTGGTGGTACGTCTTTGTCGATGCTCTGACCAGCCAGGCGATATATCGCTTTGAAGGCATCTGCATAAGCCACGAATGCGTCTTGGTTGTCTCCAGAGTTTTCTCCCCAGGTTTTCTTGGATTCTACATATATCTTCCAGATGGTAGCTGTTTTGTGTAAGGATTCGCCAAGTACCTGCGCCTCAGCTACATGTGATAGCACACTGGTCATCGCTGTGAAAACGTAAGATGCCAGGGCGTGCGAGCCAAACGCGAAATATTGCTGCAGACGGTCCAGAAGGTTTGACCATGCTTCACCAAATGAAGAAGTATCGTCAACTTTCTGCAGACGCATGGTAGTCAAGGTACTGACGCTCTGTAAGACTGTTCTGGATGTTTCGTTCCAACTCTCGATGTTGTCGTTTGAGAGGCCTGGATCATGTCGAACTTCACCTTGCGCAGTCAAATTTGCTTCTATTACCTCAAACAAGACAGCACGAAGACACAGCATCCACGCCTCTGATGAGAGTTGGTCGGTGTAATTTTCGAAGATGCGTTGGATTGTCTGGACAGCCGAATTTCGAACTTCAGCGCGCTTGTCTTTCGTAGTCGTGGACAGGTCAAGCAAGACCTGAAGCCATAGTGTGGGCGTGTCACCCTCTGTCGACCGGGAAGTGACTAGGGCACGGATGTCTTCCGACTTTCGAGCCTCTCCAATCACGTTCGGAAGTGAAGAAATATCACTACGTGACTGCAGAAAGTCCGAGACATTCCAGAAGAACGTAATCGCCTACGGTTGTTAGATGTGTGCAATCAGACCATGGATAACCTTACAGTGAGAGACATGTTGAGGTCGTCTTGTTGACCACAAAAGTTGAGTAGGAGCTCCAAGAGCGTCGAAAGACAGGCATCAGGAACGGACGCCATAAAGTCAGAACAGACAAGTTGAACTGTTGCGAAAGAAGATCGAGCCAGCGATCTTGAGATGACGGTAACAGTCTTGGACTCGTTCTTTTGAACGCTTGGTTCACTCGAGGCTCTCTTACTACTCTCGTGTCCTTTATCTCCGGCTAGAAATACACTGAGCAGGCTGTCCAAAACCGAGGCCCACCCAGCAACAAGTGACTCGCCACATTGCTCGATCACGTTCTTCAGAGCATCCAGAGCTATTTGATGTACACGGATATCAGTGTCACTGTACGCGTCTCTCTCCTTGATATCATTTAGTCGTAGAACAGATATCTGCCTCTGCAGAGTAGCGAGTATGCGCGCTTGGATTTGTTCACGCTGTTCATCGTACATAGAAATCCCTGCAATTTCTCTGACCGTTCTCGACAAAATGTCAGCCGCAAGCAGTCTCGATGATGGTGCTTTGCGGTTATCAGCAGAGAAACGAACGACTTCACCCACAAAAGTGTCCCAGCCACTTTCTGAGGGGTCGTACTGCGACAGTCGTGCCTCGTTCAAAGAAGCGAGTTCACCGATTTTGTTCAAGGCAAAAGCAGCATCGCGAGAGTTGGTATCGGTGTTCAGTGAGATTCCAGATGCGCTTCCTAGCCTTCGCTGGTGGAGAATCTGTGGTCGACTGGCCGTTGTGGGGGTCATCTGACCGCTCTCAGTTGGTGATGTGTTACTGAGCAAAGCGCAGAGTGCTTGCAAAACCTCGGTGAACGAGTCATTTGGGAAGTCTACAGTACTTTCAAAGAGCCTTCGGGCGGCCGCTTGTACTGCTGATGTTTCCGCTTCCATCTTCTCCACCGTACTCTCCGGTCCGGCGTACTGTGATGTTCCACCTGTGGATCGACCACCACCTTGGTTTGAGAGTGATAGCACGAGGTCCGCCACCTGTAGCGTTTCGAAGACGATAGACCATGCAGACTGGAGAGTCGGACCTAAGGCGATTGCGAGATTTAATAGGGCACGCAAGCACAAAAGATTTCGCGGACCTAATGAAGGAAGTTGGACATCGTGAGAAGGGCGTCTGTTGTTCTCAGTCGATGCCGAGGATGCCTGACTCACAAGACTGTCAACGCTCAGCAGACCTTTTGCATTGTTGAACATGCTCGTATTGGGAGACGAGATGTTTGCAAGCAAAAGATTTGACGGAACAGCTGCTTTACCCATGGTGGTGAGGAAGGCGTCGCGAGGTGTTGCCATCCTAAGGAGACCAGCAACTTGGGTGAACTTTTGAATCGCGCGGACCAAGGCGCGATAGTACTCCACGTCAAGTGAAGCGTTCAGGAATGTTGAACATGTTGCAAGGATCGCGGGCCAACACTCAGTCACAAGCGTTAATGACGTTTGTATGTACTCGTAAGCAGGGTGGTCGGCAAGGTCGAGCGGATTGACCGGTATTGTCTTTTTGCGGAACGACTGTGTTCTCGACAGCCGACGTCCACTCTCGTTTGAGGGCGGCTCATCCCCTTCTGTAACAGCCACGTCATCTCCCTTGGTTTTTCTCCGGCTCTTGCTGTCGTGGTGTACTGTAAGAGGTAACACGAATCTCGCTAGACTCTCGCTAATGTTTGTGATGCAAGTTAGTACCAGGCTGTATATATAGGTTTCGGGTAGAGCTGGTGGATCTGACTTGTCAAGATGATCTATACATGGCGTCTTCATCGAGCTCCACTGGGTGCTGATTCCGGAGGGGCGACTGTTGCTGCTGCGATCACTGACTGGACCACCAATAACACCTGCCATAGCACCAGCTTCAGCTGCCGCCTGATCAGAAGCTGCAAGTTTTTCATCGGCAAAACCTATTGGGGCGCTTGACTGTTGGCCAAGACCAATGAGAGCGGGCTTTTCAGTTGCTAGTCGTACAAACGATGCTAGGTTATCCCCGAAGATGTTCTTTTTCCCGTCTTGGGCATCGAATTGGTGGTAGATTGCCAGCAGAAGTCGTGGATCAGCGTATATCCCACGAAAGATTTCGAGACAGAGGGCTCTTTTCCACAGCTGGGAAGCCTCCGGATCAAGCATATGGTTGAGCAGCCCTAATGCGATCTCACACTCAGATGGAAGAACGGTCAAGTAATTACGAATGACCAGGTTCAAGATGCGGATTACGCGCACAATGATGGGGAACGATAAACGATCTGACAGTGACCGTATAATCAGGGGCATCAGAAGACCTCGTAAGATGTAGACCTGTTCGGCATGATCAACCATGATTTGTCCATAGTTCGACAAGACCGCTTCGATCAACTCGAGTATCGAAGTGGGTGGGATGGACGAAAAGCGGATAAAAGCTGGTTTCTCCCCTGTCAGCAGAAGGTTAAGATCATTGAATACCTGCACAAAGTCAATTAGAACCAATATCTTTGCCAGTCATACGCACTCTGTATGCATCGCTTGCCGCTGGTCTGACTGGAATTAGGCCATCATCCCCCTTGACTTCAGTGACTGTGGGTATCTCAAGAGCCTTGTCTTGGTTGAGTCAGTATGGAGTGGTTTCAACGTTCTGAGATACCCACCATCTTCAGCTGTAACCCTATCAAAGATGGCTATAACAAGCTGTTGCAAGGTGGCAGCTGCTGTGTTGCTGACAGCAGGGTTCTTTGTGTTCTGCAAGCCTGAGCATATCTGCAAGACAGCAGAGAGGAGTTCGCCACGGATCTCAGAAGGGTAATGTTGGAGTAAAGATGGCAGCGCCTGCAGTATTTTTAGCTGAACATCATGACCTGAACAGCTTAGCATTGGTAATCAACAAAGTTCAAACACAACATACTCGAAGTTGCAGATTCTCTAAAAGCTTCAAGGACCTCGGCCAACCGCTCTCTCGGCAACGACCGAGATACGCTCAACCGCTGTAAACATGATACCGCAGTCGACGTGAACTTTGCGTTATGCGTGCCACAGGCGATGAAGAACGGAGAGCAGAAATTTGGTCGTCTCGAGAGATCTTTCGGCCATATTAGCATCGGAACGTGACTGTTTCACACGAAAGTGCTTGCCTGCAGAGAGCTGAGCCTCGGAAGTGTTGGAGAGTGACTTGAGATCTTGCAGTGCCTTCTCTGCAGCCGTCCGAAGCTCTGTGTTCTTGCGCTTCGAATCCGAGATCAGATTCCCTAATTCTGCTGCTAGGATCTGGGCTGTCATGCTTTGTAAATGACCAACAAGAACATGTAACGGCTGCCCATGAATAAGAGCACTGAATTCGTCAATGTTCTCTAGCCTTACTCAACGCTGGAGAGGTAACTTGTCCTGTTAGGTGAAGCGTGTAGTACGGGAGGCGGTCAGACCAGGTTGCCGCATGCGCGTAACGCGGGACCCTGGTCCATGTGGCTGTGAGCTCTTTCCGCGTCATAAGGCTCGCCAAGAGATCGCAACAGCTTACCAAATCGCAGAGTCGCAAAAGATCTTCAAGATCTAGCCTTGCCGTACTGTTCTCAGCCTCAGTTTGTTCCAGCAGCTACTCTGCTTCTACACAAACACTCCCGATCGCAACTCGCCTGTCCACGCGCGACACCAACCACGACCAGCTCAATAGCGGGGCAAACAACCCATTTCCTCGCACCCTCCACCACACGACCACACGACCACACATTAACAAACATGGGTGCCAAAGTACCACGCAACTTCCGCCTGTTGGAGGAGCTCGAGAAGGGCGAGAAGGGCCTCGGCGCTGGTATGGCGAGCAACAACGCTGGTAGAGGTCAAATACTGAGAGTGGACAGAGGCATGCTCCTATGGGCTTGACAACGGCGACGATCTGTTGATGTCAGACTGGAATGGCACAATCCTCGGCCCTCCTCACGTACGCTCGTCCTCCACACATCGGTGACTGCATGCTGATCTATCTGATTACAGAGCGTCCACGAGAACCGTATCTACAGTGTCTCGATCCATTGCGGCCCAAACTACCCTGATGCGCCTCCCGAGATCAAGTTCACGTCTAAGATCAACTTGCCTTGCGTCAACGCACAGAATGGAAAGGTAGGTGATATCAGGTCGTTCGAAGGGGCTCTTGCTGATATAGTCTAGGTCGATGCCTCCAAGCTACCGTGTCTGGCGCAGTGGAAGAGGGATTTCACAATGGAGACAATCTTGATAGAACTTCGCAGATACATGGCACTGCCCCAGAACAAGAAGCTGCCTCAGCCGCCAGAGGGCTCAACTTTTTAGAAGTCCAGAGCTATACCAACGAATATCACGAATGCGAACAATGAGCTTAGGCGGAACGACGAACATGCATATGTATGGAGTTTAAGCCCCCAGATCAATTTTGAGACCTCAGAGGCTTCAGAATGAACAAATGATACCTTCACACTACTTTCAATTAGCGGGTACAGTGCTTGCGTACTGCTCACAGTTTGACACGTGATCATGCGTTTTGTCCGTGTTCCGACGTGCTCGGAACCTTCAACACTATCAACACCAACGAGCCGTCTCATGCATGCCCCGGTTTCTCCAGCCTAAACAGTCGACACAGCATCGTGTAGCAGGTCTGTTTGCTGCATAAATTCCCGTGCACGTTAACTGACCCCTACCCTAGCGATTGCTCTTTACAGGGCTCTGCTTTCAGGATGCTCGTCCGCGGCCCTTCCAGATGATGAACGTACATCGTTGCGCCATGCCATCCAGAACAAGTTTCGCCAAAACAGGAAGATACAAAGTACCTACCAGCTAGGACTGAGCTTTCAACTCGGCTATGAGGTAGGATTTCAGGCTGAATCTCGGACTGGCACTGCTGATCACAACAGACACTCGACAAGCTTGATGTCTCTACCACAGACGATAGCGCTGATGCAACCTCTCTCGCGCGTCTGGTTGCTACCCTACCGCGCGGTTTGACCGCCAACCCTCCTCGCCGTCGTTCCCCTCCCCTACCCCCACCTCCTCATCCCTCTGGAAAACACCCCCTTGCAGTTCTACCGCCAGAAAAAGCCGTCCTCAACGTGCGCCCATACGCGCAAGTCTCCGGACCTCGCCGCGTCCCCGTCATCGCCTCTGCTAATGGCATTCCCTTCCTGCGCCTTACAAAACCGCAGCCACCAGCGCTGAGCCGCGTCCTGCGTCAGAAGCTCGACCGCAGAATAACGCGATTCCACCGCAAAGTGCTGCTGGAGAACTATTGGATGCCATTGGCGCGACAGGAGGATGAGTGGGATAATCTCATGACGGCGCAGCTCAAATTACGGGAAGACAGGATCAAATGGACCGACGCGGTGTTCGAAGCGGAAAGGCATAACCAGGCGCTATATGAAGAGGATGTTGCGCGCGATAAGGAGATTGTTAGGAAGATGCAGGCTATTGTGGATCAAGAGACCAAGTTGGCGCTGAAGGAAGGGCAGGAAGTGATTAGAGGGCGGAAGAAGAGGCCAATCCGAGTGTTGAAACCCTGAACTACAAGGCTTTTAGCATATTAAATGCTGCTGCAAAAAATCTACATCAATGCTCCCTCCCTTCGCACAAATGGGTATATGCTCTTTCTTTCCCCTTGCTCACGACGCAGCAGAAACCTTCAGATCCTTCATAGCTTGCAGATCATCCCCCTCGTCCTCTTCGTCACCCTTCCCAGCCAGACCCTGTTGCCATAGCTCCTTACCCGTCAACTTCTTCTCTTCCTTGGCAACCCGCTTCTTCTTATCCTCGGCCTCCTTCTCTTCAACCAACCTCTGCTTCTCCTCCTCCAACTCCTGCCTGAACGTCTCCCGCCATGCCAAAAAGCTCTCTCGCGTGACTGCCTCGCCCTGGAATTTGCGGTTCTCTTCCTCCTCGGCTTTGGCAGCGGCCATGTCGCGCAGTGCTTGCTTTGCGTTTTGGCGCTCCGAGATGAGCAGCTCGGCGCTATCTTTTAGCACTGTAACGAGCGTGAAGACCATGGCCATGCCGAGGTTCTCTTCAATGGTCTCGGAGAGCGAGTCCAGGAGTCGCTGCTTGTCATCTTGGATGTCGAGGTAGAGGAATTTGGAGGTGTTGGGTGGTTGTGTGATGTCGAGGCGGGGGGCTTCGTCGGGGTAGTTTGGGGGGTACTGGACGTTGAGGATTATTGTTGCTGGGTGAGTGTGTTAGTTTGATACCGATGCTATCGAGTAAGAGAAACGTACGTCCTTCGAGGTCCTTGGGGTCTTCTTCTCCAGGTGTGACGTCGAGTACTATTGAGACTCGGAACTCTGTCTCGGAAACATCTGCGGGAGTGCTGTGAGTACGTATAAGATTGAAGATCAGGACCAGGCGCAGTACCTGTAATCTCGTCTGGGAAGATGGACTCGAGGACTTCCCTCTCCTCTTGCTGGTCTTCAACGCCCATTGTGCAGCGTGGTACTTCAGGAAACTAGGGTGTTGTAGAAGCTTGAGGCGGGCAGGGTTCTTGTGAGGGCGGGGAATTATCGATAGGCGCGGCGACCCACCGACAACTTTTTGTTCGAACAAGCAGCATCTTTTCGCAACACCACTTGATACCCCACGCAGCCTTCCACCATGGCCAAAACAAAACCTGCAGCACGCGCTGGCGACGCAAAAAAGAAGTCCAAGTCTGGCGCCTCGAAAAAGTCAAAAGCTTCGCCAGAAGAGCTCCTCACACAGGCCGCGCTCCTACTACAGACCTCGCAACCAGAAGAAGCACTCGTCGCAGCAAGACGGGCACTCAACATTCTTCAGCCTACCTCGAAGCCAACGACAGCAGCACTCCCTGCTCTCAACTTACTTGGTGAGATCAACGTAGAACTGGGCGACCCCGAATCTGCGCGCGAAGCTTTCCAGGTCGCTATCCTGCTCGATCCCGAGGGTGTTAACGACGGCGCCGAGAAGTTCCTTTGGCTCGCCCAGCTCAACGAGGATGGCGGTGCCGAAAGCGTGAAGTGGTTTGAGAAGGGCGTGGAGGTGCTGAAGCGGGAGATGGACGAACTTGAAGGGAAACTGGTCAAGAAGACGGACGTCACAGAGCTGTTGGAGGAGAAAAAGCTGAAGATTGCGAACTCGCTATGCGGCATTGCAGAAGTCTACATGACAGATCTGTCGTGGGAGGCAGATGCTGAAGCGCGATGCGAAGCTGCAGTTACGGAAGCGCTTATGGTTGCGCCGAACAACCCTGAACCTTTACAGACACTCGCTTCGATACGGATTTCACAGCTCAGGAAGGAGGATGCACAGGCAGCATTGACAAGGAGCATAGACTTGTGGAAGGATCTGGAGCCGGAAGACCCTCACGTTCCCGACTTCCCCACCATGATCAGTCTGTCGCGCCTCTTGATGGAGGCTGATATGGAAGATGACGCTATCGAAGTCCTTGAAAGACTGGTGAACGAAAACGACAGCAGTGTGGAGGCTTGGTACCTTGGTGGCTGGTGCCTGCACCTGCTGGCTATCAAGCAAAAAGCAAAGGGGGAGGAGCACGAGAAGACGGCTATCTCGCTGCTGAAGGCTAGCCGTGAGTGGCTTGATAACTGCCTGAAGCTCTACGGCATGCTGGAGTGGGAAGACGAGCGGTTGAAGGATCACGCTGAGGAGCTTCTGAAGGAGCTAAACGATACGTTAGGCCCCGCGGTTGAGGGCGAGGAGGATGAATGGTCAGACGAGGAGGAGGGCGACGACGACGACGACGATGACGAAGAGATGGAAGGTGCTTGAGGCGGTGCACGGCAAACGGTCAGGGGAGAAGGAGATGAACCAAGGCGGGGAGTATGCTTGTGGTTGGTGCATAACGCCTCTTCCCCTTCAGCATTCAGCCTCTCCGTCCTAGTGTGAGCTGCGATGCACTCCACACCGTTCGAGGCACAATAATTCCAGATACACTGCAGGTCGCACTCGGGTCCGGGCGTCGTCCCATGTCTGCAGGTTCTGTTGCGACTCGCAGTGATTGCCAGAATTGGTCGGTGCCACAAGCTAGGAGGTAACTTCAACGGGCACGCTGCTTGAGGCTCTCTGAAAAAGGATGGCAAAGTGCGTAATACGGGCCCTGCATGCCACGGTCCGCTGTGGTTACTTGGCACTGGGGTATTTTGATGTATTTAGTTGATGATCTACCGCTGTGCGTCCTCGAGGAGGGACCCCAGACAGTCAAATCCAAGCAGTCGGGTCAGGCTTGTTGCTTTTTTGCAGCTGGTGTTGAAAGGGTTGGCCACGACAATGTGAGTGTGTGGAGGACGTGTATGCGTACGAGTAGAAGGCACGCCCTCGAACCATTTCAAAGACGCTTCATGGTCGCTGTAACTGCATTGAGACAATCCTGCGCATGCTGCTCGCGTAAATGCATCACCATTGGCGAGCGCGCAGCGAGTGTGTAACACGGTGGGCGGTCGGTGATGCGTCTTCTGGGCGGCGAACTGGATGCTCGACGTGCGTGCCCGAACGCCACGAAAAGACAAATAATGCGTGTCGGTACCACGCTTGGATGTCCACAGTGGGCGCGACTGAAGCTGCGCCGTCGCCCGCCCGGTGGTTTCGTTGTCTGGCTTTTGGCTTTGACGTCTCTAGCGCTGCTCGTCGACACCTTCCAATGTCCATGATTCTGCCAGGCCTCACCCCACGTCTCTTGTTGCAGCTGCAGTCGAGCGCGCGTGCGTTTCAAACGTTTAGCTGAGTAGCTGAGGTGGTTTCTACTGCACGCCTGGACATGCCCGTGCAAGGCACGCTCGGCGCCGAATGATCTGGTACCTTCTCTATCCGCTGCGTGGGTAAGTCGTCGAGTCGTAGTCGCGATGCGCATCTGCGTCTGCGTCTGCATCCCCGTCCGCGTCACCAGAGACACTTGCTCAACAACCCTTCAGGACGACCGAACCGCCCAAACTCTCGCCCTCACACCCCATCCGCCGCGCTTTCCAGGCCCACGGCACCGCCACTGCCCAGCATTGGCTGCTCTCGCTCGTCCTGACCATCACCATCTCGGTGCTGCTCTGCTACCCGGCCGTCTTCCAGTCCGACAGCCCCGCCGCCGCCGGCCTGCGCAACCTGCCCAAGCATGTCTGGACCTGGACGACCGAGGTCGACGGCGACCGCCCTGCCGACGTCGAGCTGCGCCAGGTGTGGGTGCATGGCGACTACATGGGCGCAATCAACCAGAGCGTTCTGCGCAAGGCCCTGGACGTCCAAGATGCTTTGATTGGTAGTGGCTTCGACATCGAGGGTCCCAGCCCAACGACAGTACTTGCTCGCGACAGCTCAAGTTGTGTGGCTCCAGGTCTGGGACAGAAGTGGGGTTGGCAGTCGCCATTGATGTACTGGGACTGCTCGCGCGAAGCTTTGGACAGCGATACAGATCTGCTGCGCACAGTCAACGCGCGCAGCAGCATACAGTCGTCGATGAACATTACCCTTCGACCGAGCACCGTCTTTGCAGGCAAGCTGTTCACCAACACAAGAATCAGAGCGGCCGATGCTCTCGTAATCACCCTGTACGATCAGAGCGAAGACTCGGACCTGGGCAGAAGATGGAATTCGAGATCGTGGGCGCTCGCCGAGGGGCTTGGTTCAGACTGGACCGTGTTTCCTCGAGACGGACAGCCCTCGAGAAGTCGCCTCTACGAGTTTCGCGTCAAGCCTATGACGCGACTGGACGACATCTTCCTCGCCGGCTCATACATCATTACAGCAGTCTACGTAGTTTGGAGGATGATGCAGCTTCGCGCCGTCAAAAGCTGGTTCGGACTGCTCATCACCATTTGTGCCAAAATGACCGTCTGCATCATCGCCAGCTTCTCTCTATGTACGTCGCTAGGCATCGATCTAGGGCGAATACCGAGACCTTGGTTTCCGGCCGTTGTGTTCTGTTATGGACTGGGCAACATATTCCGGTTGATCAACGCCGTGTTGGAAACACCTCCAGAAATGCCACCTCAACAGCGCATCGGCAACGCACTTGGCGAAGTCGGTCATTTGTCTCTTGCGGTCGCCTTTCAGAACCTTGCGTTGATCTATCTCTGCTCACGCTTCGTCTCACCATGGGTAGCTGACTTTTGTGTCTTCGCGGCGGTCACGTTGGTTTTCGACTTTGTCTACCACCTAACATTCTTTGTCGCTGTTCTGAGTGTTGACGTCCAGCGCATGGAGCTGTCCGATTCGTTGGAGCAGACTGATCTGAGTAAGGGCTCGAAAAGACAGCGACTAGAAAGACAGTCTTGGCTCGCTGCGGTGGTGGAAGGCACCACTCCACTAAGTACACGCTTCGCTGGCACTGTCGCAATCTTCTCGATTATCCTGGCCATCAATTGGCATTTCTTCGACGTCACCGATCAGCGTCTATCCTTCGACACGGTCAGGAAAAAGCTCATGTTCAAGCGACAACGGCGTAGTGCTAGTACTCAGTCGACCTCACCTCCGATCAACCAGGCGAGGTCACCTGCTGAGTGGTTGAAACTGCAGGACCACAACACTGCGATGGACATGTTCGCTAGATTCAAGCCAGGCGCCCAGAGCTTCGTCGCTCGCATATACGATCCGCTTCTTGTTGTATCACAAGGAGCTCGAGGAAGGGACAAACCTCAAAGCCCCACGACTTTGATGGGTTACCTGCGACATTTCGCTCAAGGCCACACTTTCCCGGCAGCTTTGATGGCGGTGTTCATGATAGCAGGCGTCACTTTGCTGATGAACTACCTTCTGTGGACTGGTCTCCCTGAGGTTACGGACGAAGAAGAGAAGACGGAGTCGTCTTTCACGGTCAAAGCATTACCTACACAGCAGACGTTGGATATCGTGCATATGTCGTCCTGCTCCAAAGGCCACCTGGCGGGCGTCAGCTTGGATAGGACCACATCGATATGGTACAGTGGACGAACGGAATACATGCCCACCACTCTACAGACAGCTTGTATGAAGCCCAAACTATGGCCCATTGTAGCGAGCGCCCTAGACGAAAGTGGCACCTTTCTTGCTTTGGGCACTGATACTGGACGGATTGGACTATGGAGCATAACCGCTTCCCGCTTTTTGATGTTTCCGACAATCGACTTTCGAGGGCAAGTGCCGGCACTGTTCTCTTTTGTCAACATCACTCGTAACGATAACGAGAGGCCATACGTAATGATACTGAGCCCGGATGGCTACCTCACCGAGCTCGAGGCACGGACTGGCATCCACCGGACAAAACGCATCAGTGCCAGCTCGATATTATGTGCTGAGCTTTATGTTAGCGCCAAGGGTGAAGTCAGCCTTGTCTTCGTGTGTAAGCCCGGCGAAGTGCACATACTGTCCCTACAGGAGCCAAGCAATGCAACATCTGATGTTGTGGCCAGCCTCGATCCAGGCCCTCCACCGGACAGCAACCCGTCGAAAGTCAAATGCATCTACGGCGTACCCAGCCTTGGACTGATATTCGCCCTCCGTGATGAGAGAGCGGAGATGTTCGATTTCAATAGCAGGGCGTTGATACATGCTTTTGAAATTGGACATGTCAAAGCACACTCCTTCCGAGTTATGCATTCTGCACGGCGACAATGTTCATGCGGTGCACCGGCTGTACATGTGTTGTCTGTCGCATACGCAGAGCAGGATCTGGAGCATATGCTGTTGCAAACGTTCACTCCTACGGGAGCTTCCCCTTCGCAAATTTGCTTAGGAAAGCCTCCAGATAGAGCGAAGCAGAAGTGTCGAGGGCTGGAAGGTGCAGCAGAGGCAGTTTATTACGTGGAACCGGCTGGTGTTTGGGAGACTACAAGCTCCTCCAGCGTAGTGGGAGTTCGCAAACGATCGCACTCTTCATCCGCTTCGTCGGTGGTTTCTGACGACGAAGAACCTGGACCTATCTCAATCGCCCCTACCTCTGCAGTCAAGCAGCGTGCCAGGAAGCCGAGCAGTCCGCAGACGGCATCCAGATTTGCAAACGGCTCCGCTAGCAATCGCCACTACAGGCTGATTGAAGATACAAATACGTGGGAGGCGTGGACGTTGTCATCGACTGGCGAGTTCCGTTCCAGACCACTGGTATCAGACGACCAGGATGACTCGATTGACGACACGGCTGAGGATGAGCTTTTCGTGGTAGCTCCTGGTCCCATCGCAAGACTAGGCAAGCGCAGCGTTGCAGTTGGGTTCGGTAATACAGTAAAGATGATTACATTGGGTAAAGAGCTGTTCGATGGCATGGCTGTGCAGAACGGTGGCCTTGACATTGGACTAGGGAGTTACAGGGCAAGGGCGAAACGGGCAACGGACAGGAAGGCTATTTGAGCATTTACATTATAGACGGCGGCGTTCAGGTATCCCATGCGGGATTAGGGGGTATCTCTCAGCGCGGCGTTTGTTTCTGGAAGGAAGGATTCAGTTCTTGATACCGTACACGATACCATGTTGTAAAGTAAATACACGATTACGAGTTTTTGGCTACACTCTTTTGTGGCTGTCTAATCAACGATTTGTCCATTGTACAACATAACACGGCTTCGATGCCGTTCGGCAGACTGTACAATCACGTGCGGCCAAGGATGATCACGGATTGTGGCTTCCACACGCTGCACAAGTTGCAGACACAATAGACAACCCTCTCGGCAAACATCTCACAATACTGTTGCAGAGCACAAACGGCTTGACCTCGCGCGACGGATTGCAAGCTCCACCCACACTCGCTCACCAAGTCGTACCTACCCCGCCTGATTCACGTCGCTCGCATCACGACGCCGAGCCCCACTGCGTACTGCGTACTGCCTAGTTGCTCCTGTGCGCACCACGACGCACGCGATAAGACGCGAACCCGTATCTCTGCTCAGGCGCCAGCTTTGAACAGCAGCTCGATTGGCATCCGAAGCGCGCGTCTGCGTGACACCGACTCGCGACCCCACACTCGCATTTTCGAGCCCCTCGTGGTCCCGGCACTCGCGGAGTGGAATTGCGCGCTGCAGCCTGAGCCGCTCCAACACAGCGGCGCACGTCTGCTCTGAACATGTCGTCGTCTTCACAGGTCACCGAGTCCTGGGTCGCGTCTTTCTGCGGCCTGCTCGGCCACGAGTACTTTGCTGAGGTCTCCGAGGACTTCATCGAGGATGACTTCAACCTCACAGGCCTGCAGTCGCAGGTACCCATGTACAAGGAAGCACTGGAGATGATTCTGGACGTCGAGCCAGAGGACGACGATGAGGACGAAGAGGAAGAGGAGGAGGAAGACGACGAGGACGATGTCTTGGGCGACGAGCGGGGAACAGCCTACCGGAGGGCAAGCGACCGAAGACACCTGCGGATAGCCTCAGATCTGAGCGTGATAGAGAGCTCTGCCGAGCTGCTCTACGGCCTCATACACCAGCGCTACATCACTTCTAGGCCAGGCATTCAGCAGATGGCCGAGAAATATGAGCTGCAACACTTTGGCACCTGCCCACGCGTAAACTGCAACTCGTGCAAAGTCCTCCCCGTTGGCCTGAACGACAGCCCCGGCCACGAAACCGTCAAGCTCTTCTGCCCCTCCTGCCTCGACGTCTATACGCCGCCCAACTCGCGCTTCCAAACCGTCGACGGCGCTTTCTTCGGCACAACGTTCCCTTCTCTCTTCTTCATGACCTTTACAGACCTCGACATTGGCGGTGGTCTACGCAACAGCACATCCGCTACCATTGACGCCCTCGCCCAACTGCAAGCCCAGAGCGCAGAGACCAAGTCCCGCAACAACACCACACCCGCCAACGTCACAATGATCAACGGCGTGGCACCCAGCAACCTCGCGCCCGGCCTCGGCGCAGGCTCCATCTACGAACCACGCATCTACGGCTTCCGCGTCAGTGAACGCGCCCGCTCCGGGCCCCGCATGAAATGGTTACGGATGCGGCCCGCCGACGTGACGGAACTCGACGAAACACGACGCTACTGGGACGAGCGCGCCGAAGACGACGACCGCCCAGACGAAGACGACATGAACATGGTCGATGTCGCAGACGGCACAAAGCCCGGCACTGCACCCGCCAATCGCGCGCGCAAACAGGCCCGCACAAGGAGGAGGACGGCAAATGGGAGTGGTACTGGCACTTTGCAAGCTGAGGGTAGTCCCATGGACACGAATGGGAATGGCATTGGTGCTGCGGCAGGTTAGATTCTGGCAGTTCTTTCACAACAGAAGATAGGGGGTTAGGGTTGTTGTTGTGCACTTCACTTCCACAATGTGCTGCGATGTGCTGCGATGGAATTGAGGAGAGTAATAGCAAGCAAGTCCACGCAGCATCTTTTAGGAAGTTCCAAGATGCAAGATGAAAGATTCAAGTCAAACTCCTCCCCTCTTCTCTTTTTTTTTCTTTTTTGGGTTTCAAGAAAACTATAATGTTCAGGATTGTGTGCTGCGTGCGTGCGTGCGTGCGTGCGTGGGGATTTATCTTCGCTTGCTTTTGCTTGTCTTTGCTTGTCTTTCAGTCGAGTCGAGTCGAGTCGAGTCAAGTCGAGTAGAGCTCTAGTTGTGGCAAGGCAAGATATCAAGACATCAAGACATATCCTACTTCATCACTCATCATCTCACATCTCACATCTCACTATTCTCTCTCGTACACACAAAGTCATTGTGGAATTGGTATCTGAGTCTCTTCGATTCCGTGGATGTTCTTTCTTCCTTGTTTCCTTTTCGTTTTTTCTTTCTTCTCTTCTCTTCTCTTCTCTCACTCGGTGGTGCACTTTGTTAATCTTGCATACTGGAGTCCTTCTCTACCCACCCCAACCCACCCCAACTCAACTGTAAAAAGCATACATGATAAGCCTAGAATAAATCCTTCATGATTCTCGCCAATTCGTCGTTTTCGGTTCCGTAGGCTGGCATTCCATGTCCATGTGCGTGTGCGTGTGTGTACGGTTCTCCTGCGCTAGAACCAGCACCGGCACCACCACTGCCGTTTTGTATCCCCCCGCCACTTCCTAGGCCGTCGAAAGCATGTAAATTGAATGTTCCGCCTGCGGCTTCGAAAAGCGTGGTGAGGTCTAGAGCCATGCCGTGCGGTGTATCGCCTGCTCTTGTCCCTGCACCATTTCCAGCACTACCTCGTACCAGATGATCGCGCGACTGATGGTCCCGCGCCACTGCACTCCCATACAGCGCCAATTCATCGACGGGATGTCCTGCCAGACCCGCCATGGCAACCGCGGCATCCGAGTGCTCATCGGCTCGCAACTGCTCCACGCTCAGAAGGCCCAGTCGTGGACCTACTTCCTTGAGGGTGCGCACGGTGCGCCAGAGGCGTTTCGAGACGTGCGAGTTGGAAGATAGACCCCGTACGAGGTCGAGCGCCATGTAGAATTCGTCGCGGCAGCAGGGGGAGAATTCCGCGGGTGCGTGGGCGACGGCGAGGAAGAGGACGGCTAGGGCGGAGATGAGGAAGTAGTTGAACATTGTTTGTTGGGAGCGGTAGATATCGCTTGTGAGGTTTATGTGGGTGAGGATGCGGATTGTGTCTTTTGCTACTTTGACCACAATGTGGGCCGAGTCGAGGTGGCTGAGGATCGTGGTCGCCGTGTGCAGGACGGGGCGGTAGATGAGGATGCGCATTTGGTTTGCGCGGAGGTAGAGAAGGATCTGTAGGCGGTGGATGACACGTGGTGGGGGGTCCGCATTATGTGTGCTGCTGTCTGGGTGGATGAATTTTAGGGGCGAGGGGATGGTGCGGTGCCAGTTGAGGACTTGGAAGTCGAGGAAGGAGATGTCTTCTTTGCTGATTTTGAGGTCCGAGGAAGACGTATCCGAGGTTGAGGCGACGGATTTCCAGACTTTGCTGCCGATTATTGAATAGGATATCATGGCGTTGAGATAAGGGGTGGAGTCGTGAGTGGAGACGTCCTGCGTTTGTTAGTATCAAGATCATGACAGGATAGTATCAGCATACCGGCTTCGGGAGATTGTGGTCCAGATCGGCGTCTTGCAGGGCAAAGGGCATGCCGGTGCCTAGACTCCAGCGCCGGTCGAGGACGTAGACGGACCAGAAGATGCGGATTGCAGATGCCTGCTCGTCAGGGTCAGGGAACAGCGTGGCGTATGTCTCGCGGCGGTGGAGGCCTAGCTCTAGACAGTGTCGAGCTGCCAGGCCGATCATGCGCCATGCCAATGCCTCGTCGTCGCGCGTGAAATGATACATGCCCTGCAGAACATCAGTGACTTGTATGTGTTGATAGCTGTGGGTCACCTACGGTCAGAGTCAAGAGACTGATACTCTGCAAGCTCACCGGCTCGGAGAGTATCCTCTCGACAACCTTCTGCACGTTCTCAAACAGCTTCTCGCCTAGCGGGTCCTTCCCACCCCCCTCCATGACCAAGGTAATGGCAAGCACCATCTTCAACACACTGGTCTGATCGTCCATGATGGCATCAGCGCCTGGCCGATCACCCTGCATAAGACCAGATCGTGCAGCGGCTTCGACAAACGTGAAGAGCATCTCGGTATAGCGCAGCACTTTGTCCATGTCGAGGATTGGGTACATGATGCCCTGCTCCTCATGCCACACGTGCACCAGTCTGAGGGCCTCTTGCTTGGATATGGCCCAGATGGGGTCCTTGTTCACGTGCAGAGGCCCTTTTGGTATGAGCGCGGGAGCAAATGGAGGGGATCCCCCGGGTGTAGGGTCGTTGGTGACGACACCCTCATCCTCGCCCTCGTCTGCAGCGGTGATGCCCATGGTCTTCAGGCTCGAGCGAGCGACGCCCAGATTGAAGGCATTGGCGGTGGGTCCATGGAAGCGGGGGTGCTTGCTGAACGACTTGCTGCGCGAGCGGGCCGAGGGTGGTGGGAGCATGGACGGGTAGTCGTGTTGGGTGAAGGGGGTGCCAATGGAGGCGTTGGCTTGGACGTCGACCTGATTGCGCAGGCTGTTGAGGTTGTGGAAGAGGTCGTCGACCTGCTGCTGCAGCGAGGAAATGTGGGCCGACATTTGCTTGAACTCGTCCGAGTCCTTGAAGTTGTTGCAGCAGTTGGGCGCATACAGGCACTCGAGGTTGAGGTTGCCGCAGCGCTGGCACGGCGTCTGGCCATTGCACTTGATCTTGCGGCGCTTGCATTCGTTGCACGCGATGGAGATGTAGCGATTGCGCTTCGCCCGTGGTTGTGGCGCGCCGTCGTCGCTCTTGCGCTTCTGGTTCGCGCTCGAGTCGTTCGGCGGGCTCATCGTGTCGCTGCCATCGGGCACCGACGTGTGTCGCGGGCTCATGCTGGATGCGTCCTGGCGTGTGGTGGTGCCGCCCGTCCGCCGCCGCTCGTCTCGTGAGAGTTGGGATGTATGCACTGGGCGGGAGTATGCAGTCGTCTTCGACGGCAGCCAATGCGGCTTCGGCGGCTCCACAGGATCGGAGCGGTGCTTTTGCGGGGGAAATGACAGGGCTCGGCTGACATGTCATTGGCTCGCCTATGTCATCTGCATTCCTGCCGCCGCGACAGGCTGACCATCCACGTCTACCTATTCTACATGATTCTTATCTTCTATCGCTACAATGCTGGGGAGATCCCGGATGTCTGCTGTCTCGTTCGTCGCCAAGTCGATCACGCGCACCGATTCCATTGCCTGCACGCCAGCAGAGAGCGCGATAAACTTTAGATCGGCTGTGTAGCAGGATCCGGGTGCTAGTTGTCTGTCTATCGTTAGCTGACAACCTCATGCTATCTTCAGTGTAGCACCTCACCCTAGACGAATGTCCGTTGTCAGACACACGAGCTCGGTCGATTCGCTCTTCGCACTCTTCTGCTTGGCATAGACTATGTTCTCGTCGAGCACAGCCGTCGCCAGCAGCTCCTTCTTCTCAGCGTGATTTCCACCAACCGACGACGACGAAGACTGTGGCCTGTGTGAATCTCGTTTCCTCTTTGGAACCACCAAGATAGCCAGCTTCCTGATCTTGTCTGAGCGGTTGACAATAAAGACATCCCAGTGAAACAGCTCCCCAACTCGCACGCTTGGTGGACCAGAGATCGTCAGGGTGACATTAATGGCATTGCTTGGGGCATTTGTCTCGGGTGCGTCGTGTGCTGGAAGAGCATCTGGGCTTTTAATGCTGCCAGCATGTAAGGCACTGCTTAGTCTGTGTGCGGTTTTGATCAGACTGGTACTCTGCTCATTGGCAAAGTCCACCGGCGTTCGCCACACGATTGCAACTTTTGGCTGGCAGTCCTCAGACACCACTATATCAGCTTCGATGTTTAGTGTCAGTATGTGACCTTTGCTTCCTAGCAACGGCGTGCCATCCAGACTCAGGTCTGGGGTTGCCTTGTAGAGGTAGCTCAGTTGATCGCCAGGACTGTGCGATGCTTCTGTATCCACTTCAGTCAGAGCCTTGATATCGCCTCCTTGTAATGCGAGGTTGATCTTCTTGATCCTGACGCTGTAGGTCGTGTATTGCGAAACCTCAACATCCAACGAGACCATGAGTGACAGATCAGCCAGCGCCGCCTGCACCTTTGCAAACCTCGTCCTCCACATCAGAGGTGGCACTACTCGAAAGAGAGGTCGCTGGCCGGTTTTGATCGGCCGAGTCATCTCTCTGGCCATAGGAGCCGACGGTGCAATCTTACTGATCCGCATTGCTGAAAGCCGAGGATGGATACCAGCCAGCGCTGGGTCGTGTTCGAATGACTGAAGAAGATTGAGAGCTGGAGGGACCCGGCTGGGAAGATAGTCGTCATGTGACACACTCGCCTGGGCTGATACATTAGGCTTGAGCGATGCTGTAGGTTGAAAGTAGATAGCAGGCTTGTGGAATCTTCCTTGGGGTCGAGCTACTCGATGTCAGATTGAACCACGCAGGATGTCCGTATTATCAAAGGACTCACCAATCGCAACCTCGACCTTCCAAAACACATACGCATGCGCTTCGTCTCCACTCTGATGAAGCACAATAGTTGGTTCATTAGTATCCTTGATGGTTTCAGAATAGATCAGTTCCTTTGGCAGAGCTTTTGCTTCTTGGTCCGGTCCTGGCGCTGTGCCGAAAGCATACACATCAAGGTTGACGGCTAGGCGATCCAGATATGACTTCAAGATTGCATCTTCAAGCAGCGGCGTCCGGAAGACAACGTACACTGAGAGTAATTCATCTAAAGCCTGTGCATAAGTAAGAGGCTTGCTTGAATCTATGGATCGAAGAATCACGTACCGAACAACAAGACGTGTCTCTGTTTCACAAACGGTAGTATCGAAGCATTCTCTTCTTCTACAGTGCCGTCCCATGAGTTGAACGACTCCTCGATGTCAACATCAGAGGTGGCGGGTGCGACTGCTTCGAGTATAGAGCTCTCCACAAAGTCGAGGCTCTGCCTGGTTTGCACTTCTTCCAGACTCATACTTGCAGCCCTCAGAGTCCAGGAAAGCAATAAGTGAAGGTAAAGATGGGAGTGGTAAAGTTCACGTGCGGGAGAGGAGCTTAGGTGGAGCCTCGTCATACAGGGATGTGATGGCCAGTGCGTTGCCGGTCCAAAACTTCGAAGTAATGCGCGCGACCCTGCGCCTTCTCACTCTTCGCAACACAACGCCAATCACCCATCGCGATGAACGGCTATCCGCCCCCAATGGGCATGCCTGCTTCTGCCTGGCGGGCTGTCAAGACCGCAGATGGAAAAGAATACTACCACAATGCTGCGACGAACGCGACCACCTGGGAGAAGCCTGACGAATTGAAGGACGACGTTGAGGTATGTTGTGTGATTGTTTTCATTCTCTTATCAAGGACTGTATTGACAGCAGCAGCGCGCGATTGAGGGCACTGGCTGGGCACGACAGCTCACCGCAGAAGGCAGAGCCTACTACTACCACAAGGACACGCGCCAGACGACATGGACCGTTCCCGAGGCCGTTCAAGAGAAAATCGATCTAGCCAAGGCAAATCAGCCGCCTCAGCGCCCACCAGCCGGTCCCTCGGGCTGGGCTGCAGGCCCCTCGCAGCTTCCTCCCTCCAACGAGTTCCGCCGGCCTGAGCGCGACGAGTACCGACCCGACCGCCGTGACCGAGACCGTGACCGTGAGCGCGACTTTGACCGTGAGCGCGATGCTGGCTTTGGCGGCGACAGGCCGAGGATCGAGTTTGCAACTGGCAATGAGCTGCAGTTCTCGACTGCGCAGGAGGCTGAGGCTGCCTTCATGAAGGTTCTCAAGCAGATGAAGGTGCAGCCGGACTGGGAATGGGCGCAAGCAGTGCGCGCTGGTGTCAAAGACCCCAACTGGCGCGCCATCCCCGAGCCCGAGAAGCGTGAAGAGGCGTTCAAAAAATACTGTGAGGATATGCGCGCGCAGGAGAAGCACAAGGAGCAGGATCGTCAGGCCAAGCTGCGCTCAGACTTCACAGCCATGCTTCGATCGCATCCTGAGATCAAGTACTACACGCGCTGGAGAACCGCTCTGCCCATCATTGAAGAAGAGACCATCTTCCGCTCAGCCAAGGACGACAATGAACGCAGGGAATTGTTTGAAGAGTACATCATCACGCTCAAAAAAGCGCACGAAGAGCACGAGGCCGAGAGCAGGAAGTCGGCTCTCGACGAGGTACTTGGTCTTATGCAGAGCCTTGACCTGGAACCCTTTACGCGCTGGCAGACTGCCGAAGCCAAGCTCGAGCAGAAGGACGAGTTCAACAGCGAGAAGTTCCAGACCCTGAGCCGTATGGACGTTCTCAACCAATTCGAGAGGCACATCCGCCAGCTCCAGCGCGAACACAACGACCGAGTACAGGCTGAACGCCGGGTGAAGCACCGCGTTGAGCGCAGAAATCGAGACGCCTTCATGAAGCTCCTGAACGAGCTCCGTGATGACGGCAAGCTCCGTTACGGCACAAAGTGGAAGGACATTCATGGTGTTATTGAGAACGACCCTCGCTACGTTGCCATGCTTGGACAGAGCGGCTCGTCTCCAGTCGATCTGTTCTGGGACGCTTTGGAGGAGGAGACGGGCAAGTTCCGTACGCTGCGTCGTTATGCACTGGATGTGCTCGAGCACCAGCGTTTCGAAGTCACCACAGCGACCCCGGTCGAGGAGTTCCTGAGTGTCATGCGAAAAGATCCTCGCACTGCTAACATTGACGAACAGTCGATGCATGATATTTACTCGTACATTCTCGAGAAAGTCAAGAAGCGCGAAGACGACGAGCGCAAGCTTGAAGAGTCTGACGAGCGCCACGCAATCGATCGTCTTCGCTCTGTCATCAAGCGTCTAGAGCCTCCTGTTGAGCTACAGGATACCTGGGAAGCGGTACGTCCCCGTGTTGAGAAGACCGACGAGTACCGCGCACTGAAATCAGATACTCTCCGCGAGAGCGCCTTCGACAAGTACATGCAGCGCCTCAAGGAGAAAGAGAGCGAACGCCGCGACCGCAGCAGACGCGATGACCGCGAGCGCGACAGAGATAGGCGTGACCGCGGCGACAGAGACCGCGACTACCGCAATGGCGACTCCCACCGCCGCGATCGCCACCGCACACGCACCCGCTCTCCTGAACACGACCCGTATGCTGCTGAGCGCCGACGAGCACAGCAGGACCGTGAGGCAAGATACAGGGACACTGAACGCACAGGTCTTTCTCCCCCGCGCCGTCGCGACCACCGCGACGACGATCGCTATGAACGCCGCCGCAGTCCCACAGGAGACCACTACGGCCGCGAACGCCGCGAGCGCGAAGTCGAGCGTGAGCGCACATACGTCAGCCGCGCCGATCCACGCGAAGGCAGCGTCAGCCTCGACTACGGCGACGGTACTGGCCGGACCGCTTCATCACGACGCAGGAGGGAGAGCGACGCGAGTGTGAGCCGTCGAGACGTAAAGGTATGTTTTCCCCTTACTTCACCACCGCCGTCCTTGCGCTATCATACTAATGCCCCTCACAGCGCCCCCGCTACTCCCCGCGTCCGGACCTCCCCCGTAAGTCCAAGACCCCCGTGCCCGAGCCGTCAATCAAGGAAGAAGACCACGCGCTGCGGTCTGGTAGTGAAGAAGGCGAAATCGAAGAGGACTAGCGGTCCCCGTCGTTGAAACCTTCAGCGTCCTTGAATCCTCCTGCATCTGCCTCGAGGCTACCGAGTAAACCTAGCCCGCTGAGTTGGGCGATGAGTGCGTGTGAAAAGTGAGTGAGTGAGTATTGGGGAAGTGGGGATGAAACGGAATGAAAGTTAAGCAAGAGAAGGGAGGGGATGGGAGGAAGAGGTAGGTAGGTAGTTAGTTTAGTCAGTAAGATAGAAAACAATGCATGTCTGTATACTAATCTTTTTTTCATACTGGTTTTGGAAGTGAAGTGAATTGAATTTGCTACAGCTTGCATGTGGTACATAGGCATTTGTTTTGGGTACGTGGTGAGAGGAGTTGTAAGTCATGGTCGGATGAGGGGATTCTATGGTCGGCTCTGTAATCTCAATGGTCGGATGGGCTTCGTTGGTCAGCTGTACAATTTGATAGTTAAACAAAAGTTCGATGGTCAGGTGGGGGCTCTTTATGGTCGGATGAGCTGTTCATGGTCAGGTCAACGATTGTATGGTCAGATAAGGTGTTTATGGTCGGGTGAGGCTCTCTATGGTGGGATGGCCTATAACCAGGTAGGAGGGCGGCTTATGGTCAGATAGGCATGTTGTTAAATGGTCGGCTCTGCGAACTCATGGTCGGATGAGCAGTCTATACCCAGATGGGGCTCTCTATAACTAGATATTATATTATATAGTCAGTTCTGTTAGTAGTAGTTAGATGGGAAGGTGCGTGGTTAGATGACATGTTGCATGGTCGGATGAGCTTTCTATGGTCGGATGGGAATTTGCATGGTCGTCTCTGCGAATTGATGGTCAGCTCTGTTGTCAATGGTCGGATGTGCTTCTTCATAGTCAGATAGAGTTGTTAGTGTTTGGTCGGGTGGGGCTCTTCATGGTCAGATAGGAATATTTATAGTTGGGTGAGAACGTCTATAGTCAGACGTGACATCATTGGTCGGATAGAGATTTATTAATCAGATGAGATATTGACAATAGTTGGCTCTGCAAACCAATGGTCGGCTCCGTAATCTCAATGGTCGGGTGGAGATATCTATGTAGAGGAATTTCACAGTCAGTTCTGTTTTCTCAATGGTCAGATAGGACTCTCAATATTCGTTTCTGCATAACGATGGTTAGATGAAGTCTTCTACAGCCAATCCATCCCCATCAAATAGATCAAGGTTCCACACACATCAACCAACAAGCTCGCAAGGAGAATAAGTCAAGGATGAACGTGTCAGTAAGATTCGTCACTGTCTAAATGCATCGCCGCCTATATTCGTTCATCTACCCATACCATTCCATTTCATACCATACCTTGTAAATGCCCAAACGCCACAAATGCACATGCACGTGATATCACACACATCAATAACAGCGATCTGACATTACCACCCCCCGCCAACAGTAACCGCCAACCCGGCCACCCTCTCCATATCGCTCTGGCCCTTCTTCCCGACATCGCTCTCCACTTTCCTGAAACTGGTATATAGCAGCTTCTGCGCATCGACGCCTGTAAGGGCCGACCAGTGGGTGATGACGGATTTGATGTTATGTCTGTTGATGCCGTTGATGATGTCGGTTTCCGTGTCGTGTGTGGGTCGGTCGCCGTTTGTGTTGGTGGAGGATTCGGTGTCAGATTCTGAGTCGTCTGCGGAAAAATACGCTTCGTCGACTTTGGCCAACCACTCTTTCTGCTCTTTTGGACCAGGCTTCATCGCTACGCTTTGGTCGATGAGATTTGGTTGTTGGATCTTCTCTGCTATGCGCACGTCTTCTACTTCTGTGACTTTTACTTGGCCGCCGCCGTTTGTGCAACCGCCTGGACATGCCATGACTTCGACGTATGCGTAGTCTTTTGTTTCTACGGCCCCGCCGCCTGGTCTCCGACTCACGCCGGTCTTGCCGCCCGGTAGGCGACTGACCTTGGCGGGCTTGAGGCGCCGGACGAGGTTCTGGATGTTGCGGAAGCCGTAGAAGCGAGCCATTCTGATGATGGTCTCGGGGCCGCGTGTTAGGCTGTATTCGACAACGTCGGCGTTGCGTCCGCGGGAGACGGAGATTGTCGACCCAGGGTGTGCGGTTTGGTAGGCTTGGAGGATGTGGTAGAGATAGCCGCCCGAGGAGCCAGCGTCTCGGCCCTGACTTTGGATTCGTTTCGAAGGGAAGAGGAAGGCATCGAGGGTCGGGTCGGGGAATGGCGTTCTATCTGTGAGTGGCGTGCGGGGGAGCGAGGAGAAGGAGATGTTGCGGGCAGAGGCGAGGTGCAGCAACTCGCGTGCTGTGATGACGCAGTCGACATCACGGACAGGTTCTGAAGAGGTGTGGTTGGGGAGCCAGGCAGAGGAGGTGAGCTCGCTGCGACTAGCTTCGAGTTTCTTGTCGAAGCACGGCATGATGGCGAGGTGCCAGATCTGCGAGGGCGCGACGTTGTAACGTTGGCTCAGGACGGACTTGAGCAGTGTACCGGTGAGCGCCTGGGGGGACTTGAGGCGCGAAAGATGTGGGAGGACGTAGGGATGCGTCTTCTCGGCGTAGCAAATCCAGCCAGGACAGGCTGAGGTGAGAATAGGTCCCTTTGGTGTGGTGTCGATTGCGCCTTCGCTTCCTGGCCTGGCCGGCGATTTGGAGGTTTCTGGAGAGAGGGCGGTTGCGACTTCATCTGCGGCTGCAACCAGACAGGCTTCGCGTACGACGTTTGTGTCAATGACCCATGTGAATGCACTGCCCTGGGCGCCTCCAGCTTTCAGCCCAGATGGTCCACTCAGCAGCTGTGTGATCATGTTCCCTGCCTCTTCCTCGCTCACGTTGAATACTGCCGCCAGACTTGCGCGCGCCTGGGGCGACACACTGGCCACAAACAGCTTCCCCTCGGCATGATGTCCATTGCAGCCGTTTGTATGACTGTGACCGTTCGTAACTCCATTCGTCCCGTTATGCGACGCCCACGGTGCATTCAGCGATGAATACGTATCCAGCGTCGACAGGACCTCATTGTGCGACTGCAGCTGGACCAGCACCGCCTCGGCACTCGTCACACATCCCGAGCAGGCAAGGCAGTCTGTGAGCGATATTTGCGCGGGTGGCGGCGGTTCGGCAGCGGCGGCCTTCTCTTCGGTTGTGACTTCGTATGGATTCTGGTCGCTGTCAGTATGCGCCGGCTCACTCTTAAACAAGACGCCGTACAGGATTGCTCTCCTCTTTCGCCGGCAGTGTCTCGATTGGTTTTATGCACGCAACGCCCGGCGATATGAAGTCGTTGAGGTCGTCGGCGGAGAGAATCGCACTCATGGTCGCAAAAGATGGTGGGGGAAGAGGAGGAGGGGTGGCGAGCAGTTATCGAGAACGCGACCGGCGCAGCCTTCCAATTGTTCTGCGCACACGAGACACACACAGAGACGCAATCTAAGAATGTAGAAAAGACAGAAGACCGCAAAGAAAGGGAGAACCAGCAATCAGTGGACGTTGATGTGTAATCCAAGACACAGCCCGCACGCCGAAGCGCGGAGAAAGTCCAACAATTGCTCACTCACGTAACGGGCGTCCCTATCGATAACGATGGCCGCCGCGGCTTTTGACCTTTTCCCGCCACTGTTCCCTCCACCGCTGACCAATCGAGTGCGCGACGTTTGTTACACCTCACGTGCCCTGCCGACGCATCTCCGCTCGTTCCGACTTGCGGAACACGACTTGACCAAACTGACGTCGAGCTCGTGCTGGACCATTGAACAAGACGCACAAGGCGTGCAACTCGCGCAACTCGTGCAGCATACTTAGAAAAAAATCTCCACAATGACAGTCGTGACAGCAAATGACAGCTTGACAGCTGTTTCTCCTAGCCCGCTCCTAGACCAAGACTTACTTCCCTCAACATCCATTACCCAACAAGCCCATCTCGAATCCTGAGTGGTCAACACCCTCAGCTCGAAACTCGGTACCCTACGCCCAAAACAACATAACACCGACCCTTCAAGGTATCTCGCACGCGACGGCTGCCTCCCTTGATCTACGTACCTGCATGCAGCGGCCCGCGACTCGGCCGCGCGTGTAACCTTAGCTGGACTACATGGCCGGTCGAGTTAGTTAGCATGGTATACAGATAGTTTGGATAGGTACCGGTAGAGTGCTACATCTTATTCTATATCCTGCTTTGTACGCCAATTGCGAGAAACCCCAGCCTCGGCACATCCACACACACCATCCACACCTACACACACGCCAACGTCATCCACGCACCGCATCATGCAAGGAACAACCCTTGACCCTACTACACACCACAGCCACAGCAACACCCAACACCCGCAGCCTCACGCACTTCCCAACCTCCCTCCCC
>JAPEUT010000271.1:0-38824 GCA_027946375.1 Neodidymelliopsis sp. IMI 364377
GTAGTAGTAGTAGTAGTAGTAGTAGTAGTAGTAGTAGTAGTAGTAGTAGTAGTAGTAGTAGTAGTAGTAGTAGTAGGAGTAGTAGTAGTAGTAGCGCCAGAACCCAAGCGCGAAGTCGCCGTACCAAAGACGGGCAAAAACGCAGAAGAAATGAATATCCCGTGTGTCTGCGTGCTGTGTTGGCCTGCTGCAAGTGAAGGGGGAATTAGAAGTGAAAGTACCTCTGGCGTTGATGTAGGCGCAGCGATTGAAGAGTCAGAGTGTAGGATTGTGTATAACGACGTCTTGTCTTGAATGCCTTGGTGCGCGATTTGTGTTAGTGTTGTTGGTTCCTTGGGGGTGGTAGAGGCAGGGTGGTGGTGGTGGTGGTGGAGTGAGGCTGGCGCCATGGCAACCTTGTCCGCGAGTGGCTTCGTGCGGTGTGTATGTAAAGCGACGTACAATTGTTTCAGTGTCAAGGTATATTGCGGTATTGAAAAGAGTGTGTATGAAGCGAGGATGACGTAAAAGGTTGGGTTTGTAGGACGGAGCGGAGAAGTGGTTAGTAGTGTAGCGTACTGTGATCTGGGGTTGGGATACGTAGATGGAGTGTGAATGTGCAACAGCTTCACCGTCGAACTTCAACTAAAGACACGTACAAAGATGGTTTAGTAACGTGGTAGTAAGTGTAGTATTATACGCTATATAATTGACGAGTAACGTCTTGAACGCAACGCCACCCAGTGATAATCTAGAGTCTACATGCAGCTAAAACACGCACACGCTTCTGTGCATTTTTCGAAAACACCTCCAACAAGAGGTATATTCAACGACGGTTGAAGTTGAGGAACCTAGCCGCGACGAACAGGATGGCCAAGTTACTGACAATGAAAGCGATGAAGATACCGAGGTCCCTCCACCTGTTGCTGAATTCGTAGCCGAGCGGAATATAGAATTCGTCGCCGATTTTGTACGCGCAGTACTCGCACGCAGAGGTAGCGTTGTCGAGGAGGTAGCCCGGCGCGCCATTGGAGAAGAAGTCGCTCATGTAGTCGCCGCAGCTCTGGCCGTCGGGGGCGCTGAAGCGGTTGAATTCTGCCGATGTGCATTTGACGGGCAGATTGTGGAGTTCAGTGACGACCATGCCGCCGATGAGGCGGGTGAAGGGGTTCAGTTCGTAGAGCCAGACGCGCCAGAACTTGGGGATCTGGGGCTTGGGGATTGTGACACCGCAGAAGAGGGCGAAGATGATGATGATGAAAGGGTTGACGTAGGCCGCGATGAAAGGTGAAGGAGTGAGCGCTGCAATAGCCTGCGCAAGGGTGACGGAGAAGATCTCGGTGATCAGGACGATGAAGAACTGGTAGCCTGCGCGCGATGACTCGGAGTTCAGGCCGGGGATGTAGTACAGGGGAAGGAAGAAGGCGACGGCGCAGAGAATGCTGTATGGCATCTCGGCAATGACCATGGCGAGAGCGAAGGGGAAAGTCTTATACGCCTTGGACATTTGTTCGCGGAAGGAAATCATACGCGCGATAGCGTACTTGGGTTCTACCTGGGCGAGAATGAGAGCGGGAAGAACGGTAACCTGGAAAATGATGAATACACGGTACTGAAGCGAGGCGCGGGAATCGTCCAGTTGCAGGTACATGAGACCAGTGAGGAGGGCGATGATAACGTGGTTGAAGAGACGAGTGAAGCCGTAGTTGGGCGTACGCCAGAAAGACAGGTTCATGCGCCTGTTGACGAGCTTGATCTGGTACATCAGCGGTGTAGCGTATTCCTTCTGCTCGACCGGCTCGGCGGATCCGACTTCAGCAAGACGCTGCTCCTTCATGGATACAATGTCGCGCTTAACCTGTGCGAACTCCTCGGAGTCAGTCCAGACATCAGCCCAGTCTTTGTCGCCAATGCGAGGAGCCGAACCGGCGCCTACAGCATCGAGCATCCATTCAGCGGGGTTGGCTGCAGGAGGGCAGTCGGCTCCGTGGCGGTGGAAGTAGTCAATAAGAACGTGGGCATCCTTGCCGATGTCTCCGAAGTAGACACATTGGCCACCGCGCTGGAGAAGCAAGAGACGATCGAAGTTCTCAAAGAGGGCAGAGTTCGGCTGATGGATAGTACATAGGATAGCCTGACCAGCGGCAGCGAGTTTTCGGAGGAAGCGTACAATGTTAAAAGCACTCTGGGAGTCAAGTCCGGAGGTAGGTTCGTCCAAAAAGAGAAGCAGCTCGGGTTTAGCTGCAAGTTCGACACCAATCGTCACACGCTTCCTCTGCTCGACAGCAAGACCGGTCTCAGGGTCACCGATGATGGCATCGGCGATATCCTCCATTTCTAGTAGGGCAATGACCTCTTCGACGTACGCGTATTTCTCGGCCTGAGGGGTCTCGTAAGGCTGGCGAAGATCGGCCGAGAAACGAAGGGCCTCTCGCACGGTTGAGGCAGGTTCGTGGACGTCGAGTTGTTCGGCGTAGGCGGTTCCTCGTTGGAAGGAAACACCGGGGACCTTCCCGTCGATAAGCTTGTCGCCACCAATAACACCAATGTTCTTGCGGTTGGCAAGCACATCAAGGAGTGTAGTCTTTCCAGCACCAGAGGCGCCCATGAGCGCAGTGAGCTTCCCAGGTTGAACGTAGCCAAAAATGTTCTTGAGCAATCGGAGCTCACCAGATGGGACTGGGACATCGTATGTAAGGTCTTCCCAGGTAAGGACAGCCTTGGACGTGATGTTCAGCTCCGAGCTGTCATCTGCACCCGCTTCCTTGCGGTTGCGCCTGGCCTTCTTCTCGCTGAGCTCAGTGTTGAGCTCCTTCAGTTCCTTGTCCTCCTTGACGAAAAAGGTGACAGTGCGACCACCAGCACCCCACTTCACAAACTCTCCGAGGAAAGCGTTGGCAAGCAGGAAACCGATGATCAAAGCAACGCAAATACCCCAGTACATCCACAGGTCACCGACGTTCCATGAGAACGACGACGAAACGTAGTCAGAACCGCGAACAATGTTTGAGCCAGCGACGGAGCCTGGAAGCGTGCAAACTTGAGAGTTAATATCGGTGTAGCCTGGACCAGAAGGAACAAGTGATGTGTCGGCGCAAGTCAAGTCGAGTCGGGAGAATTCATTCATCATCAAAGCAGCAAAGCCGAGACCAAGGGCATTAATGTAGAAGATCCATCGCAGCCATACCTGTTCCGACTGCCATTGAATCAAATATCCAGATGTCAGTACGAAGAGAGTGATGATGGTAGCGGCGAGACGGATGGCGACATCAAAATCGGGGCAGAGACAACCGACAGTTCGGAAGAACAGCGTCATAGCCAAATATCCGGTGGTAATCATCAGGAAGAAGGTGAAGAAAGCACCGGCATCTCTGACAAGACCTGTCATGAAGTATACAATAATGGAGAAGACAAGAATCTGAGCGGCGGCAAAAATAAGATCCACACCAATTTGAGCAATCCACAGTGCCGAGGGTCGATGGAACGTGAAGGCGCGATGCTTGTTGATGATGGGTCGCCCCAACATGGTACTGGCAAGTTCGGAGAAGGCCTGGAAAGCGTTGAACAGGAGAGCAATGAACAAAACACCACCACGGGTAAAGGCGCCAGCAGAGGTATCTGGCAGATCGAGCCAGACAGTACCGATGATGATAGCGATGACGAGGGATGTGAACCAGGAGACGACGAGGGAGAACTTGTCCTGCCACTTGAGCAGGAATTGACGTTTGGCGAGCGCCCAGACCTGAAGGTGGAACGGAATCGAATAAACAGACTTCTTCGATGCGTGGCGCTTGCCTTCCTTAACGGCAGTCTGAAAGTCATCGTAGACGTGCTTTTCGGCTTCCATAGAAGCATGGTATTGGGTCATCTCTGACGCCAGTCTAGAGGCAACCTCCGACTTACTGAAGGCTTCAGCGAGGGCATCCGGAGTGGAAGGTGCGTTGGTCTCATCTCTGCCGGCTTTGTACTCGCGCTCGAAGGGGTCAGTACATCCAGTGAGGTAATCAGGGGTGGTCTGGCGAGGCTTTTCCAGGAAACCGAGGCCTTCGAAGTAGGCTCGAGCTTCGTCGGCAGGGCCGAAGTAGACCTGACGTCCACTGTCAATGACCAGAACCTTATCGAAGCACTTGTAAATGTTCTCGGATGCCTGGTAAAGCGAAACAAACGTAGTCGTCTTGTAGATATTGGTGAGTGTGCGCAGCGATCGTGCGTAGTCGACGGCTGTTGATGCATCAAGACCGCGCGTTGAGTTGTCCCAGGACATTAAGGATGCGCCAGTGATCATAGTTTCCGCGATGGAGACACGCTTTCGCTCACCACCAGAAACACCTAAAACATGTCAGTCTCTTGTCATAGTCGTACGGGTCGCATGCTGTTACTTACCACGCACGAAAGGGTTTCCAACGATGGTGTTCTTGGTGTGCTCGATGTTGAACATCTTCAGCATCATGTCGATGACCTTCTCCTTGAAAGCTTGTCGCGACAGGCCAGCTGGACGCTTGCCGGGAACCTTTGTCTCAAGAGCGAAGTCGAGTGTCTGGCCTACGGTAAGAGTGGGGTGGTGGTTCTCGTCCTCCTCGCAATAAACGGCCTCGCCACGGTAGCGCTTCTCAAAGAAATCAGCCTCAAAGGGGCCATAGAGGACCTTGCCGCCGACGTTTGTGTATCCATATCGCTGGTTGCTGATGACTTTCAGGAAAGTAGTACATCCGCTACCTGGGCGACCAAGGACAAGGCACATCTCTCCCGGGTTTAGAACTCTGGGCAATCATTAGCACGCAAAGCGTATGGTAGCAGTAACTTGAAAGACTCACCCCTTGAAATCTTTCAAAATGTCAAACTCCTTGCCCTTCTTGCCTAACCCTAAAAGGCTCTGGGCAGTCGCAAAGACATTGAAGAATGAAACAAAAGCATCAGGGAAAGTCTAAGCGGCCGTTAGATGTCTCGGTACATGCAAATAAGGTGCTGACGGCTTACCTTGACGTAATTCTTGACACCACCAATACCGCTGACAGTCAAGCCATCCCATACAACGCCAATGCGCTTAGATTTGATTCCTGCGGCCTCCTCTTCATCGCGGTTGCCACGCAACGTCTTCTCAAGATCAAACTGCTCGTCAGATGAGACACTCGATCCGTCGACAGCTTTCTCGACATCTGTAGTGTGGTTCTTGCGGCTGTGATGACTCTGGACGCGACTCATGCGGCGCGAGATCTCGCTTGTTCGTGACAGCTCCTTGGAAAGTTGTGCAAATTCGGCCTCGGCACGCTGGACGGCGATCCCACCCTTGACGTCGCTCGTGTCCTTTTCATTGACGTACTCGGAGTTGCGTGCGGTGTCATTGTCGCTATCATGCTGGATGTGGTGGCGATCTGGGTGTATGGCCTCGTATGTCTTGCCCTCGGTATCCTCATGGGCCATGGGATGGTTCAGTGGCACGTTGGGGTTCTCCATTGTGCAGATGCAGGGCGCGCTCTGCCACTGTTGTCGAAATGTGTTTGCAGGGGAACGTGCTTCCACACTGCGGGCGCAATAATTAGAGAACTAGTATTAAGGAACGTATAAACAGAAAAAGGACAAGAAGATCAGAAGGCAAACAGCCGGGGGACGTGTGTTGATAAATTGGAACAACGGGGAGCAATGGGTCTTATCTCCGCGCAAGCTAGAGTGGATGCTTGTGGGCCTCCAACGCCTCAAGGAGGTTAAGACGATTATAAGAGGTCGTCCCCAGCGGCTGGGCAAACAACAAGCGAGGTTGCACTTCCAAGACGGCGGCTCGAAGTGGAGCCTGTGAATTGTTCAGCGGACGGCTTCGGACGGGCGCCATCCCTCCTGTAGACAGAGGCGAAAGGGCGGCGCTCGACTCATAATGAACACAAGAACGCGCCGAAGACTCGATGCTGCAATGCCCAGGGCCCTTGCCTTTAGCGGCTACTTCCCGCTTCGGGAAGTGCAATTCGGAAGCCTGCAGTGACGTCTACGTTGAGCCTCGGGATTTTGGTCGACAGCCACAAAAGACCTCGTGTCGCAAAGAAACGGCGTGAAACACCGAGATGGTCTCGCGATGCAGCGTCGGCAGCCATCAGGACGAACGGCGACCTCTTCTGGAGGCAGCCATGGCCCTTTCGCACGTGTAAGGCTGATGTTGGAGTAAGAAGACCCACCGCGCCCCACATCGGGTTTGTCAGACAGTGATCCCCACGAGTCAGGCTAGCTTCCATCCACGCAGAAAACTCAAAGGCCCGACTCAGGTACTGTTCTTTGCCTGTTCTTTTCTTCTTTTCGGGCCTGCTCGAAGGATGACAAGGTGGAGACTACATCAATCGAGACTCCAACAACTCCACTAACCATCATAACGTTGCCTGTTCGCTCTTCGTGCTAAGAGACCCCGAAGATATTACACTCGGTTTCATGAGGCCTGAAACCACTCTAAACTTTACTCGGCACTCGGCATTCCTGACGGTACTTCTGCTCCGTATCCTCGAGCGGCAATTTCAGCCGCTGTGCTTTCAAATCATCTGCACACATCTGCACTCATATGCACTCATCGGTACTTGTGCGGGGACATGCCGCGATCATCTTCCTCGATCTCCTACCAGAAGGGCGCACTCTAACAGACATCACTCGGCGCTCTGACTTATGCCAACACTTGAACAACTCCCCTGTTCTCTGATCTCCAATTTCGCGGAAGTCTTGGCATTGATATTTCTAGTCGACCTTCATACTAATAAGCCACTGGAGTAGCGAAGATGAATCTTCTACCGGCTTGTAGTTGTTCTCAAAGCTAAATCGGCTTCCAAAAGCAATCAACGCCCTTGCAGCAGCCTCAACCCCATACGCCGGTCTGCACGACAGTGGCTACGTCAGCTCGTGTTATGTGACTTCGGAGTCCGCGGGCTGCGAGATGATATACTGCTGTAGAACAAGGATGTTTACCGAATCGGAGCAACCCACCTCGACTATCAGTAAACGTGGGCTCCTGTAAGCAAAGCACCTCGTTTGCAGTATCTTCAATCGCCCTTTCTTGACAGCTCCCAAGATTAAATGCCACGTGTAACAATTCCGTCGCTCGCCCACATTGATTGTGCAGCTAGACACTGAACGCCGTAGGTAGTTTGCAGCAAGTATTCTTCGCATTACGAGACTCTACACACCGCTCCGCCGCTTGCTGCAATATCGGGCTTGACGTCTGTCAGCAGTCGCAGTGATCTTCCAACAACCTGATCGCATCGACCTCTCGGTAGGCGGACAGGGCTTAATGCTTACTCCGTCTTGTAGGTTTTCCCCTCCACTGACGTAATCCGCCAGAGCACACTTCATCCAAAGATAGGATGTACGAGGAACGCGACATGAAAGCATGTGTTCGTGATGAACGCTCGCCAAACTCTTGCTAAACATAGGTGAACCTGCAGGCCACACACGAGGCAGACACCTATACACGTCTGGAAACAGAGTAGCCACGAATTCCATTATGTCTGTGGCTTCAGTCGCGGTCTCTATTCTCGTCGTTTCTTCGCTCCCTACACGAAGCATAGCCGTAATCTTGTATGACCTACTAATTATATCTCTACCCATTCGATCGTGCAATGCTCATGTTTCATCTTACACGTCCCTCTCTACACAACTCCATTTCATATCATCTAAGCCATTCAATTCTGTCTCACTCACTTTCTAGACTGATCATGTCCTTCACCCCAATTCGCTTCGCACCTTTCCAAGTCTCCGGTGTCCCATCCCCCAGTGCAGGTAACCAACACGCCTCGCAATCTCAGAGTTCAGGTTCATCAACAAACACATCAAACACATCTACCAACTCATCAAATAAGTCAACCAGCCCACCAAACCCATCCACCTTGACGAGCCCAAATTTATCATTCAAATAATCCTAAACACACAACACTCCCCTCAACCGAAAGAAAAAACCATCGCAACAACCATACCATGGATCTTCAACAACCACAACGAACCAGTAACAGCATGGAAGAAAGAAAGTCCTTTCTCACTTGTTCCCTCGTCTCTCTCCTCAACTAGCACTAGGCGACTCTCCATGCAACTCAACCCAACATCAAACCCTCCTCACCACTCACCCCCTAGCACAACTGCCTCAACCTAACTCGCGACCCACACGTCGTCCAAATAAACATCCCCCCAGCCCACCTTAGCTTCCCGAGCTTCCCGCGCCCGACTCCGATCCCTCGGGAACTTACCAGATCAGATCGTCCTCTCCCTCGTGTAAGTAAATCCACAGGGCGGCCCGGGCCATAGCATAGAGGGTACTACGTGCGTTGGATGGGTGGCGGGGTGGATGGGAAGTGGATGCAAAGGGGGCGGACAACGGATGTACGAGCGGATGGTCCGGATGTTGAGATAGCGCGGGGAATCTTCGGGGTTGGGGAGGGTGGTGAGTATGTATGGGATATATTGAGGAGGGTGTTGTAAAGGTGTTGGGTGAGAAGGCGGGGAAGAGAGATGGAGAGATGAGTGGGTTGGTGAGTTGAGGTTGGTGTTGAGAAAATCTGGGATACATTTGAAAAACGAAGAGATGCGCCATCACGGAACCATAACCTACCCCAACCACTCTAACAACACCCCCAACACCTTCTCATCATCCACAAATACCCGCCTCGCCACCTCCACCGCCGTTTCCCCCCGTCTGTCCCTTACAGCAACATCCGCGCCAGCTCTCACCAACTCCTCCACCACACCCACATTCCCACACTCAGCCGCTAAATGCAACGCCGTCTTTTCATCAACACCACACCTTTCATCCAGAAACTCAGACTCCGCAAACCATTCCAGCAACTCATGCACGATCCTCCGATTCGTTTCGAAATCAAAGTCGCGCGCGGACAAAGGTGCGCCGGACGTGTATCGTAGGTCTTGGGGCACTATGGCGCAGAGATGCAGAGCGGTGAGGTAGCGCGTGGGCTCGACGATGAAGTTGACGGTGTCGGGTGTGACGGCGGAGTGGGGGGAGAGTAACCATCGTAGCGAGGGGAGACAGTGGCGTGCGTTGAGGGCGATGATGTGGCCGAGTGGGGTTAAGGGGTAAGAGCTTACGAGAAGAGAGGAGCGGGTGCTTAGTGCGTTGATGTCTGCGCCGTTGGATAAGAGGTGAGAGGCGAGGTGGAATGCGTTTCTGCGGATGGCGACGGAGAGGGGGGTATCGGTTTCCTCGTCTTCGTCGTCGCGGCCGTCGACTGGGTGGCCAGCTTCGAGGAGGTCGTTGATGACGGTCAGGTTGTCGTCGTGGGCTTGCTCAGCGAAGATGTGGAGCGCACTCCAGTCACTTTTGGTCTGGTCGAAAGGATTCCATGCTTTTGCCAGTGGGTCTGCACCGTGACGGAGCAGTAATTGCATAAGGTGACGACGATTCCAGCGCACGGCATCAAGGAGCGGTGTTCGGCCATTTTCTCTGTTCGGGTGATTGATGTCTTCAATTCCCCATCCAAGTTTAAGAAGAACCTCGACGGCTTCGTCGTGCGCTTGGCTTGCTGCGAATCCGATTGCTGTGTCATACGAGTTCTTGATAGTGAGCATTCGAATATTCTTTGTTTTCTGATGCAGAAATCGGAGAGTAGACCCGATTTGCTCGAGATAACGAGCACCGTGGCGTATGATCATCGAAAATTTATCCGAAGTGTGAATCGCGAGTTTGACTATAGGCCCGTAGAGTATAGGTTTCGGTGGTGGTTCCTGGTTAGACGCGGACTGCGCTTCCAGGTGGGAGATGAGAAGCTGGAGACATGCAGCGTGATGCAGTCCGGCTGCCCAATTCAAGGGAGATTCCCCGTTATCATGCATTGGAACGGACAGTTGTGGATCTGCACCTACAGATAAGAGGAAGGAAACCACCTCCAATCTGTCGTGCCACACAGCCCAAAGTAGCGGCGTACCAGTTATCTGAACATCGACGTCCATTTGGCTGGAGAAGGACGAATGAGAGACGTAACGATTTGTGAGAGCGTCGATGTTAGCGCCACCTTGGTCTATCAGAGCTTTCCCTATTGCTGGAATCTCGGACTCTGTAAAAGATAACAGCCAGTGCAATGGTGTTTCCCCGTTATTGGCCTGCAATGATGCACGAGCGCCATGGCTTAGCAGAAGCTTTACTATTGCTGGATGGCCTGCTCGAGTCGCACACAATAAAGCAGTTTCTCCGTGTCGATTTCGTTGGTCGACATCGAAGCGATGATCCTGGAGCAACTCTCGCAATAATTTGTATGCGCACGTAGCAGCAGCAGCGTGGATGAGACCGTCTCCTCGAAGATTGACAATAAAATCACGCATCTCCGATGGAGTCCCGAGGCCGGTGACCGAGAAATTCTCATCTCTCAGCTTTGCGAGACTCAAATCATGCAGCCATTGTCCATGATAATACCAAACAACGCCAATGCTGCAGAGCTCATTTCGCAAGCGGATTCGTATTCTCTCAGCTGCATCGACATTGATTGTCGCAAGGTCAATGAGCGCCATACGCGAGCCGTTGACGGCCATGTGTTCGAGGAGTGCGACTATTGGCAGATCAGGTGGGAGCTTCTCACCACAAGCAGTGAAAACCCTGTACGCATAGGCGCATGCGACTGGGTGGTTCTTTCGTACGGCTTCAACTAAGACATGTAACGCAGCTTGCGTGTCTGGGATAACTCCATAGCCGTTCATGATGCAGGCACTCAAAGTGATGATAGCACCGCCATCTGTGCGGTGAGCCAGGGTGCCTACGAGGAAGCGCTGGATACTAGGATCAAGATCGCGGGTGTTCAGGAATGAGTGGATTTCTTGCTGCGAAAGTCAGCTCATCCGTTTTTGGAATGCTTGATATGATCTGAGTTACCTTGTATCCAAGATCACCCCAATTTATAGCCTGTGCGGGCCTAGAGGGTCGTCTCAGCGTTGTCAAAGTTCTTTCGAGGCTTTTACATTTACCTGTCCTCTAGCTGTCTTGCAGGAATGGTCTGCTGATTCGGCTCCTCGTTAAATCTAACTATCCAAGTGCGCGAATTTTCGCCTTGCGAGTGGGTGATGCGAAAGGCGTCCCTACCTTCGCGCTTTGGAATCCTGAACCTGAGTCCAGTTCCTTCTTGCAATTGAAAGTACGAAGCATAGGGTCTTCCGAGCAGGTTAATCCCATTTGTAGCCTTGCGAGGCTGTACTTCGAAATATACAGTGGACCAATGGCGACTCGAGTCATCATCTTCGCTCGAGGCCTTGACTACAGCCACCGGTATTCCGGGCACCAGTTCACTACCGAGATCTTGCACAGATTTCCCGGGACACTCTTCAAGCATTATCACTGACGGGCTTGGCGTGCCAGGACTATCGTCTGATGGGTCATGGTACGGAACCTCAGTGTAAGGACGCTGGGCATCGTGAATCCGGGCATTTTCGATAGAGATAGTCAGATTTTGTGATTGAGGATGACGTTCTGATAGGTTCAGGTTCGCGATGTCTCTTCACATGGGTTAGCTTGTCTGTCAATATTGGCAGAAGCAGTTTACTATGCTTGTGCTGAATGGAGTCATAGCGAATTTGCACTACTTACTGGGCTAAGTCGGCATCTGAATCGCTGTTCAGTGCATCGATCGCCATGGTCAAGTCTCGCTGCTTAGGGTGCAGAGAAAGTGTGGATGCGAGTACACATTCAAGACTTCTGTAGTATGGTAGTTGACGTAGAGTAGCACAGAGAACAGTTGTAGAGTCAGGCCCGACCTGCAGCGATGTAGATGTCTCGGTTCCTTTGCCGACAAGTTCTGAAGAAGAGGTTGTACTACGCCTAGTCTTTTTGGAGTGCTCCCATTCGAGTATCCACTCTTCGTACGCCAACAAAGAGAAGACATTGTCGTCTGCCTTCAGTTGATCTATGGCCAATGAACGGGCTTCAGATTGCAGATGCTCCGGCAGTAGCAAGCCAAACGGATCCATCCCATCGAGAGCGATAGACCATGCAACAAGACCGAAGGAGTAGACGTCTGTGAATCTGAGCATTGAGATTGGAAGACGAGAATATGACTCAGGCGCCCGCCACGTTCTCGTTCCACCTAGCATCACGTCAGTTGCTTCTGCAGCCTCAATGACTGCGAAGCCAAAGTCTCCAAGTTTTGGCACTAAGGTTTTTTGAGGATCGGAAAACATGATGATGTTCTCGGGCTTCATATCTCCATGAACCATATCGTGACTGTGTAGCGCTTTCAAACCGCTTGCGATGCCCAGTGCAATCTGTACTTTCAGGTCGTTTGGCAGCGGATCTTTGCCTATTTGCACATCAGCCAGAGTACCTTTGTCGCCATACTCAACTACTAGCACCGGTAATCTCTGGAAGAGGTATTCGTGACTGCTCCCCCATGCAACGCCAATGATTGTAATGATGTTGGCATGTCGTCTGAGCGGCGGGTGGAGGAGCGCATGCAGCTCGGTCAGAACGCTCTGCAGGGCTCTCCGGTCTTGAGGTGACGCTGGTTCACCATCAGCTCCAAATGCTACTCTCGGAGACTTGTAGACAATATAGTCGCGTCGTTTGGGCACTTTGAAAGGCAATTCTAGGGTCATTAACTTTCCGAACTCGATACGATCGACCATCACCTTCGGTCCAGGAGGTAAAGCTTGACGTGTTACAGTAAATGATGCACCATTCCCGAGGAGGAGAGATGAATCGACGGCCTCGCTTTCTAGGAGTGACTGTGGAATGTTGTTGTCGCCAATTCGAGGTAATGAAATTACCAGATGGCTAGCCCTTGGAGCGTATATATCGGAAGCAATGACGGGAAGTGACTTCTCTGTGAGTTCGATCGGGGGTACGGTGCTCGATCTCGGCTGTGACGTTTCTGGGCGATTTGAACTCATGGTGATGCTGCCCTACTGTTGAATTTCCTTATCGATATGAAGGTATTTGTGGTGGATGATCAAGTCGGCTTTTGTTCGCGCAAGGCTGCATCGATTAAGGCAACAGCTTCTCCAGGTGGAATTCGAGAGTTTGTGATTGTAAAGACGTTAGCAGGCGTAGAGAGCATTGCGGTGAGAGGGAAGATCAGCTTGAGTAAAGCAAGATTGTGGTTCGGCCCCCAAAAAGTTCAAGCCTCATCCCCAATGAGGCTACTCAACTTACATGGTTGTTCGTCAGCGCGGGGTGCCACGCGAACTATGAAATAATAGCTATGCATCCTTGACTGTGCGGCAGTCCTGCTTTCCTAACTCATAGCCAGTTATGAGCGACCCGTTCAGCGTTGCTGCAGGTGCAATAGGGGTGGTATCGCTCTCGTTACAGCTTCTCGGTGGCTGCATCAAAGGCTTTGTGCTGTTATCCACGGCCCACAACCTCGGGAAGGATGCATCGACAATCATGTGCATGTTGAACCTTCAAGAGATCCAACTAACAGAATGGGCGAAAAGAGCTGGGCTGCTGACTGGTAATGGCGTGTTGGATCGCCGTCTGAACCCAGCGGCAGTAGAGTCAACTCTCACAGAAATTCAAAGCTTGTTGCTGGACAGTGGAAAGCTCAAAACTCGCTACAAGCTTTCGATTGTCAGCCAGAAACCTGAAGAGCACCAAACTTCCACTATACAAGATCCTAATATGTCAGACACAGCCGTGGTTTTCACGAGTATTTCGCAACAAACTCGTGATGACATACTTGCAAGAGCTGGAGTTGCACAAAAAACCAATTTTCTGAAGCGAATGTGGTGGGCTGCTGTCGACAAGGAGAAAATCGTGCATCTTGTCGCGGATGTGCAATCCCTCGTCCGTGAGCTGTGGAATCTCCTCGACCCGCTATGGAAAGATGATGTTAGGGATTCCCTGACCTCTGTATCCGCAAACATGCTCAAGATGAACAAGGGTTTTGAACAGCTTGATTCAATCAAGGAAGCCCTCAAAGCTTTACTCGAAGGATCCAGGTCTCCCACCAAAAAAGATTTGAAAGGCCTGATAACCACCGCCGAACTGAAAGCCTTGCAGGCCGTGCTTGTGCAAGATGATGGTCGGAAAGATTCCGTAGTAGAGGCATCTAAGCCTAGGCGACAGGAAATTCTCAAAAGACTCGAGCGTCTATCACGTCAGAAGTTGTCGTCTTTTACTTCACTCAAAAAGAACGATACCATGGGTATGGGTGTGTACGAAGGCGAGAGTGTTTTTATCGAATGGAAACAACTCGATCCTGCTTTCAGAAGCAAGGTCTTGCCGCGAGCTGAGAATCTGGCAGCACTTCTGAGCATACCAAAGGACGAGACATTCCAATCGCTTACCTGTAGAGGTCTTCTCGAAGACGACCAACGACTGGGATTTGTCTATCAGTACCCCTCACTGAGTCACTCACCCGGAGAGCCACAATCGTTGCTTGACTTGTTCTCCGCCAAAGATGGTATCGAGCCACCAAGTCTCTCAGATCGCATTCGCCTCGCCCTTCGAATTGCACAGGTAGTGTGCAATTTCCACCGAACAGGCTGGCTCCATAAAGGTCTACGGTCCCAAAACATTCTCTTCTTCAACACGAGAGACGTAGTAGCTGCAGTTCGCAGCACCGATTTTGTGCTTGCGGGATTCAACTTTGCTCGCTTTGGCGCACCGACAGAGATCTCAGAGCAACCATCTGCCGATCCAAAACACGACATCTATCGTCACCCTAGTGCATTAGGCCAGCCAGTTGTGAGCTTCGATGACTCGATGGACGCATACTCTCTGGGAACTATCCTCCTCGAAATTGCAGAGTGGCGAGCGTTACAGTATCTCGTGGATAGTGTTGTGGATGTGCGTGCCGAGAGTGTTCCTCTTGACAGAATTGCAGCCGTTCGACACCATCTATTGAGCGGTAAAGGTAAAGGCGGTACGTCAAAATTGCGAACCAAGATGGGAGATGTGTATGCGTCCGTTTGTATTATGTGTCTAAGTGGGAAGTTAGACGATACGGAAGGTGCCGATTTATCTGAAGGCAAAGGTCAAGAGAGCTTAGTCGACAGAGCTGTGAGACAACTGCAGAGCTGTCGTGTATAGGTGAAACGATGCCCTCCTTGGAAAAATTCGATGAGGAGTAAGTTCTCACGAATGCTTCAAATGCTGTGTAGATTCGTAAGCGATACAAGTCCAATGTTGCGTGTGTCGAATCGGAGGTGACGTCAAATGTAGTGAAAGAGCTCGAGCGCGCGAGCCACCGCGTCAAGCTGCTCGCGCCTCTACCACCCTTCTACTATCACATCCAAGTCGACACATCTTCACCAACAAAGACACACTATCTTTTGTTTTCGAAGCTCTGGTGAGCATACAGCACACGATCTGATCACAACACACGTCTAATTTACTAATAACGCATCTCCATGCCTCCTAAAGCACAAACAAGCGTCGCGCGTCGCGGCCGTCCTGCCAAAGTCGCTGCTCCAGAACCTGCCATCCCAGTCGCCGCGATGATTCCCTCTAAGAAACGCGGTCGCCCAGCGAAGACTGATGTTGTCGAGGTAGCCACGGTCGTGCCACCGAAGAAGCGCGGCCGTCCTAGCAAAGCGGCAGCCGATGAATCTATTGTGCAGATTGATAACGCGATCAAGCGCGGTCGCCGTTCGCTAGCGGCCGCAGAGGAAGCAATAGCAGAGGCTGCTACCCCCAAGAAGCGCGCTGGAAGACCCCCAAAGGCCGCAGCAGCTGCTGTTGCCGATGAAGCTCTCGTGCCCAAGAAGCGTGGTGGCCGGCCGCGCAAGGACAATGTCGTTACTGACGCTCCCGCTGCGTCAAAACGCGGTCGCCCTGCACTCAATCTCGATCGCGTCGCTGGCCCTTCACGCGTCGCAAAGCGTGCCTCCAAACCTACCAAGGTCGCTGCGGCACCTCGCGTCAACCCTAAGATGCGTTCGCGCCTTCGACAACGTACTGCTCCCGTCGAGAAAGCCAAAAAGGAGCCCGTCCAGCCTGTCAAGAAAGCGCGTGGGAGACCCAAGAAGATCGAGATCCCTGCGCCTCTGCCAAAAAAGGCTGTTGGTCGCAAGGCTGGTTCTGCGGCTCCAGCTGTAGCAACCAAGACAACCGCCCGCCCCAAGACCGCTGCTCCTCGCAAGCGTCGTGGCTACACTGCCATCGAGATCCCTGACAGGTTTGTCCATGCAGTTCGGCGATTGATCTCGGACCTGGAGGCTGACGAGACGGCCGATATTTCTGCTGCAAATCAAGCCGATGAAGAGGGAGATGAGCTCGATATAGAAGTTGAGCTTGGCCCTGAGGACGACAACGCTGACCAACCCAATGGTGTCGACTTGGATCCTGCAGCTGCGCAGATTTCTGATCAAGGGAATGAGCTCGCGCGCGAAGAGACAAACGAAAATACAGTTGAAAGCAACGAGGACGAGCTTGCAGCGGTTCGCGCCACTGATAATTTTTCACTTGGAGACGAAGGCATAAACGCTGAGTTCGCTGATGACGACGATGGCTTCGAAGACGAGACCGAATTGCCATCAGAGACTGCCGTGCTGGCTGAGATCGCAGCCGTTCAAGATGAGCTTGATAACCGTAGTGATTTTCGAAGTGACAACCGGGCGCTAGCTGAGCGTGAGGGCTCGTCAAGCGATGTTTCAGTCGACGTACATCAGGAGGTGACCGAGATATCTTCCATCCCACAGATCGATGGCACGAACGAAGTCGGCGTGTTTCGTGCACATGTTGATGAGCACATCCACGCCCATGAGCATGCTCACGCCTCTGGGCCTGCAGCAGCATCCGCAGTCGGGTCCCTGTTTGGCGGGTTGTAAGAGCTTTCAATCCTTCCACATGATCTTTTCGTTAAGCAACTGCAATTTTTCTGGGCTAATGATGGACTTTTTCCCAATGTGCTTGCCTCTTTGCTCTGCTGCGCGTGCTTTTCATGCACGTTGCTTCATCGGACGGACTGCAAGAATTATGGTTACGTATCGGGCATTGAAAAAGCTGTTCTCTTGTATGGTGTTCATAGGCGTCGTCGATTTGGATTTTTTTGGGCCTTTCATACTGTAGCCTCGATCTCGACGCATATTCTCAATGTCATGAACATCTCTCTAAAGTGCCTCTTCATATGAGCTGGCCTACGCCAAACCCCGAAATTGGCTATCCTACTAGTAAACACCAACTCAGCTAACTTATTTCGCATTCGCACAGAGCCGCGCGCTTAGTTGTCAATCACAACGCTGTGAAAGCCAGCCACTTACCGCTGAGGCTGCTGTGCCGCCCCCCTTCACATAACTCGTCTTCTGTTCCGTCAGTCCTTTGTTCCCTCAATGCTTACTATCTTATAGTTATGATGTTTGGTCGACTCTCTCTCATCTTTCTCTCGGGGCTCATCCATCTGGCTCTCTCTGGCAACATCTGCTACCTGCCCGACGGCTCAACCAACAATGACGTTCCCTGCGACGCCGACGCGCTCTTCACCCAATGCTGCGGAACACGCTCAGCCTGTCTTACTAACGGCCTCTGCATCATTGAAGCCACAAACAACACCGGCATTAGTTACGCAAGAGGGACATGTACAGACAGAAGCTGGGCCTCGCCTTTATGCCCACAACAATGCCAGCTGAACCAAGACACACCGACGAACAGAAGCGCATATGACTTTCGCACAGCCGGCGTGCAGGTCTGGCAGTGTGGGTCAAAAGGTTATGGGGAGGAAGCACGGTATTGTTGCGAGAGCGAGGCGGAGCAGCAGAGATGTTGCAGTACAGAGACAGCAGTGTTCACTCTGTTAGGCGCTGAAGTTGGCCCATCCACGAGTGCTATCACAACGTCCACATCTCTATCTCTATCGAGCGCAACAACATCAACGTCTAGGCCAACAGCGACAAGCTTCACTGTCACAGAAACGTCAAGAAGCATTCCAACCACGTCCCCATCAGCGGCAGCGGTAGATCCAATCAACAAAAAAGCAATAGGCATCGGAGCAGGTGTAGGTGGTGGAGTAGGACTTTGCATCCTTGTCGCAGTAATAATTTTTTTCCTTCGAAGGCAAAGACACAGAAACAGGACTACAGCAGCTACACTAAAAGCTAGCGAACTGCCAGCAAACCAAGGAAGGAAGCAGCCCTTTGAGGTCTGGACGCAGCCGCAGGAAGTTTGGACTCAACCTCAGGAGATGCCATCGCAAGCTGGTTTGGTCTGGGAATTGCCGGGGGATCCGAAGACGCCACGGCGGACTTGAGTCACATCGGAAGATTATGTTTGTATATCACTACTCGGAAGTTTGCTTAGGACGATACGATGGAAGATCTAGCAGACTTTCACAATTTGCGTTGCTCTTGGAGTTTGGAGTTGCTCGACCGCATTGGTGAGGAACAGGCCACTGACAAGGTACCCCTGTCTGAGTATTCCTGGCGCTTCTCCTCGACCGTTGTTAGGCTACAAAGCTCCTTCTCCGTGCGGTACCTCTAAGCTTCCACCTTGTTACAATGTGGCACCAAGATCGGTCCACTGAAACGAGACACCTCCAACAACTGAAACGACACTAGTGCGAACCATCCCGCAAATTATCATGCCTATTCAAGTACCTGATCTGCCAGTTTGCCAGTTCTTGCAGCTGCCACGCGAACTCCGCGACCATATATACATCCATTACTTGTTTGAACCGAAAGGCATCTTTTACTACCGCGACCATGTGCATCAGTCACGGTTCACGCGGTCCGAGAAAGATGAAGCGGGGATCAACCAGCTGAAGTTTACTTGTCGACAATTGCGCGCCGAAACAAGAGGGCTTGAGGTTGACCTTAATAACCTCATATTCCTCAGAGAAGACAGCCGAGCACGCAACTCCAACGATAATGTCGGACTACAACCAGAACCTGGGATAGAAAATACAGAGTACATCTCCAAACCCCCCGCTGTCCAGCTTCTCGGCTTCCTCGACATGTGCAACGAGTCCCTACGCCTACGACTCCGTCACATACAGCTACAGGACACTAAATACTCGATACTCCACTGCGACAAAATATACATCCTAGACATACATCTCATAGTCTACTACTGCCAGCGCTACCCAAATCTCACCGTTCTCTGGCACGCAGAGATAAGCCCACTCGTTCACGGCAGCCTCGACGACTTTGAACACTCACGTCCCAGTCGTGATATCCTTGCCTCCACCGACACTTCGGACCCAGCCAGTTTCCTGGACCATGGACTCTTATGGATGAGCGCGTTTCGTAGTGCCACTAAAGCGACTCTGTTGGCCAAGGAGTTGAATTTGCCCAACGCTTTGGCGAATTCGTATCTAAAGAGGAATCTACCGATGCGTTGGCGGGCGGGCTGTGATCATCGGTTTCGATGTTGTGATTGTCATATCAGCGCTCGGAATTTCCGATTCGTTCCTGTTGAGGACAACCATCAGTGGCATGTTAGGTTTCGAAGGTGGTTGATGGAATGTGAAGTTGAGAGGTCACCTGCGATGATAGACAGATACGTAGCTGTCGCAAAGGACTGGGTGCAAAACGGAATGTGATCACCGCGGGAGAATATTCTTATTCCGGAACAGTAATAAGAACTGCTCCTTCTGCTTGCAAGAAATCATACATTGGAGGAGAAGATGGAATTCCAACATCGTCAGTCTCGTGAATGCATAGAACACTTCTACTCAGCACAGCAGACATAGTGCTAATGCACTACCAACCACCAACAAATCTCAGCTATCAAGTTCCCCTCATTGCTACATCTCCAGACCCCAAAATTGCACGTTTTACGATCAAGTCTGGTTCAAATCACTGTTGTCCATAATGATAGAATTATTCTTGAACGCGCGACAGTCGTGGTGATCTCTGTATGCGTTTGTAACCATGACGCGATGACGCTACCGACTCACACTCCAACTACACAGCTTGATACCTAATTTACCAGAAAAACCTACACAACTAAACGAAGTCCGTCGCATTTCATTACTTGAATCCAATATCATGCTACTTAACAAGTTGCTAATCCCATCCAATTCGGCAACTCCCTAACGGAAAGACGCTAGAGCAAAAAACCCTTCGCCTCGAGATGAAACCTCACCTGTCATCTGTTCTCCGCCACTTGTACCCCAATACCCTCAGGCAACAAAAAACAAACGTTCTGTTTCTCGATGACAGGTAGATATCAGGAGCAAAAAAACGACACCTGTGTGATTCGAACACACGCTCCCGAAGGAAATGCCTGGCTATGTATAGCAGGGCATCGCGTTAACCACTCCGCCAAAGTGCCGTAGCGTTTTTGATTGGTTGATAAGAGAAATGAGAAATCTTAGATCTATAATTTGTTTGTGAAAGATAAGATTGGAAAAATCCTGTAACACAGGCTTCACCAAGTGGTATTGCGTCAAACTTGTGATGAAGATGCAATAAGCGAACAACATCAAAGCTCCCCCTATAATACCCAACTATATCGACTTGCAAAACTAAGACTCAAACCGTCAGCCTACAACCAGATCTCACATCTCAATCCAAACAACGAAAACCAGCAGAAGCAGCCCAATCCCAGCAACGGACACTCCATAAATCAAATACCCTTCTCAAACTCTCCAGCACCTACCACGCAAACAACCAACTCCTCTCACCTTAGTCTCCCTTCCCGCCCTCTCACACCCCCTCTTCCCAACCACACAACATCACGCAACCAGCGACCAAACCAGCAAGTCTCGCCGTTCTTTACCTCACTGCTTCTCTGCTTCCCGCCTTCCATACCGTGTCGACCAATAGAACGGTGTCGCGATATCGGCATCAGCAGACTAGCAGGATCTTATCAGATGATCTGATAAAAATTTGCTTCGGCTGGCGAATCAGGCGAACAAGCGGGCTGGGAGGGGGAGGCTATCGCCGAGGGGGCCCGAGGGATCTCCATCCTCTACGTACGAGTAGAGAGGGGTCGTGTGGTTGGTGAGTGGACGGACGCACGCTTGGAGAGGTGCTGTGATGGATGGTGGGAGGAAGTATTGAGACATGTCATGATTCGTCACTCTGGTTAATTATTGTAACATCACGTAAAAGATTGCATCGTAAACAGGACAAAGAGTCTATTGTGTTCTTCATAGCGGCTTATGCAGCGTGTTGGCTTGCAGCGAGAGGAAAAACATGTTACAGCCGTCCATGAGGCCATGTGGTATCGTGATCATATGCAAACAGACATACGTGCATCCATCTCTATGAGCACGTACGTTGCTCCCAGCAGGAGACTTAACGGGTATCAACAATGACAGAAGAGAAGAAAGGAACCGCGCAATACGAGCGCGAAGCTACAGCGTCGGGCTCAAGTGAACGGGATCGGCTATAGCTCCATAGGAGTTGGCTGGTCGTCGTTCCTGGGATGGACAGCGGGAGAGTTGGTTGCACGCCGACGCTCCTCTGCAGCAGTGACCAGAGGCGCGTACTCGCCATCCGAGGGTCGCGGCTTCAATGGACCTCGACTGTTCTGCATGGTGGTGATGATGTCTGCGGCGTCAATTTCCATAGCGCTGTATACACGAGGCTCCATGGTGAATGTGTCTCGCCGACCGTCCGATATCATTGGCCTCAGCTTACTCCAGGCCGAGCTATCGTCCATAGGGATACGGCCATCCAGAAGGCTGAAAGTTTCGCTACAGCCAACCGAGCGCTTGCCAGGAATGGGAGATGCTCGGCTGATGTTCATGTCGATTTGCGATACCACTGGTGGCTCCAAGGTACCCAGGGTGCCGCTCTTCGGGCTCATTGGGCTGAGTTGTCCAGAACCAGAACCGCGTCTCGGTTTAGAGCCTTCCTCCTCACGCAATTGTGCGACCCGCAAACACCAGGCTCTTCTGGCTGGGTTTGTCTGGCAATCCTCACATCCACCAGGAAGAATCACTTTCTTGTTCTGAGTGGAAGCGCTGCTTGAAACACGCGACAAAGGTGCCAATTCAGCCTCAGCCTGTAGCTTCTCTCGGGCGTCTCGGCACACGCAGTGACCCCCATCCGCGCAGAAGCCGCAAGAGTCGTGGATCTTTTCATCGTCGTCGAGCAGAGCAGTGGAGGGACGTGCAAAAGCGGCGGTAAAGTCCATCTCCTGGTCTTCAAAAGGATCTGACGCTAGTGTCGAGTTGCCACTGGTAGCTGAGCGGCCGTTACGACGAGGAAGCGGCACGGCCGGCATGTAGTTGGAGTCGAATGGGTTGTCTAGTTCCTTCATGTCGTCGGCCATTTTGTTGATACACGCACAATCCCCAGGCTTGCAGTCGCCGCAGCCACCGGCCACTTCAGTGCTTATGGGGGAAGCATACCCGTGGAAGCTAGTGATTGAGTGGCGAGCGGGAGAGTTGTGGCCGTTGGATATTGACGGTTGAAAGAGAGTTGCTGTGGCGTCATTGCGGCCGTTCATCTGGAGATTGGGCCGGCCGTCGTCGTTGTGCTGATTGCGTTGTACACTATCAAAATGCTCCTTCCAGTAATCGCGATCTTCGGTGAGCTGTGTCACAAGCTTGGCCTGGTCCTCGAGCGCAGTACGCAGATCGTGTATCTCCTTGTTCTTGACATTGATCTCGTGGAGTAAGGCGTTCTTCTCGTGGTTGTGCTGGCGTTGCATCTCCTCGTTTTGGGTCGACAGCTCGGTCACCTTGGCCGCCTTGCGGGCTCGAAAGGCGCGCTGCGACTCACGGTTCTGCGCCTTGCGCTTCGAGGCCGGCTCATCAGTGGCGGGCTTGCGGCCAGGCTTGGGGCGAGGAGGGATGGCATAGTTCCTGGCTAATGGGCCGCCCGCTGCAGGCGTGCAGGGGCCGCCGCTGCTAGAAGATGAAGACGCCGTGGCAACAGTGCTTGAAGACGTTGCCGTGCACAAGGCAGGCTGAGGAACGAGAGCTGGTAGAGCACGTCAGCCACCTGTCTGTGCAGACTCTGATATACGACTCGGAACGGGCTAGCGGAATGAAGAACCCCGCACAGCATCACCGAGACCTGTCCTTTGAGCCGCCATGGTGAGGTGCAGTAGGGGTTGTGACATGGGCAGGGAGGTACGTGCTACAATAGCTACATGTAGCTGCAGTGGCGGGTACAAGTAGAGAGCAGGAGTATACTGACTGCGGGCGGAGGACGAGCGGCGTGCAGGGTCTGCAGCAGGGCTGGGAAAGTACTGCGGCGAGCTGTAGTCTGCCGGAGAGCCAGCACCGCTGTGGTGGTCCGCTGGAGGGGTGAGTGCAGCAATGCCTTGGTCGTCAGAAGACATGGCGAGTAGCGTGCGGTTGTGCTGCGCGTGGGTGTGGTGTGCGTTATCAGATGGAGGTGACGGGTTATCAGATCGAAAATCAGATCATCCGAGCTCAGCCGAAGTCGGAGCGGGGCGGAACACCTCGTTTCCAAGTCCACACCATGCGACTAGTGGCTATTATTACTGGTACAGAGTAGAGTCGGTTGCATCAACATTGCATGGTGAGTTGACTCTGAGTTGGCATTAGAGTAGCAGTTTCCACTTGGTCGGTTCGAGCTTGTAAGAGTGAAAGTGATTCTACGAACGTAATCCAGATACAAAATCACTCACAAAAGATGACTAGACCAGTAAAGAGATTGATATGTTATCGTCGCATTGAAGGTGTATCCTGGTATGTAGAACGCTCTCAAAAAAACTCCAAGACGCCGGTATGCTACACATACGTAACCTTCGTCGATCATGAAACCATACCCATGGCGCTCCACCTTTCCTTCACCAACACCAAAAACGAGTAAACGCCCACGCAAAGCAAGTCTAGGCACCTGCCCTGAAGACCACACTTCCGCCGTGTCGCATTCTAATGGTCTCCCGAGCCGCCATGACGTGCAGTGCTCGCGCAAGGGCCTGTTCAGAGTAACCCTTGCCGTCAACAAATTCTCGCTTCAGTGAAGACAAATTCACTTGCCAGCCAATAGGCATACGCCTCCTCAGCTCATCCTCAACCCTGTTCGTCTCCTCCATAAGCTCCTTAGAGCTTTGGCCCTCGCCTTGATTGACTGCATCCATGGTAGATGCGAGGAAAAGGCGAATAGCCTCGTCGACGTGAGTCTCGTCTGCAATTGGAGACAGTGAAAGCTTAGCCAGCGACTCTGTGATACGAATGATGGCTTCCAATTGACGGACGGTGATGGGAATGCTGCTTCGTTGATTCGCATTCATCTCAGAGGCGTGAACCTGTCGCCTGATGCTCACAAAATGCGAACTCAACTTCTCTGCAGCCTCGGGCGAGAGACGTGGCGCACACCTCTGCCTGCAGTATGTGATGTAGCGCTTCATCTTCTCGATGGGGATCTCAGCCTGGACCGTCTCTTCAACGCCGCGACCACCCATCGCGATGCCCATGACGTGTTTGGCAATTCTTTCGTCACGTCCTCGGTCGTGTTCGTCTCGTACGATAAAGATCATATCGAAACGCGACAAGATAGTAGTCTGGAAGTCGATGTTTTCGCCAGGTGTTTTCATGTCATCGTAGCGTCCGAAGATAGGGTTAGCTGCCGCCAACACTGATGTGCGCGAGTTCAAGATTGTTGTAATACCAGCTTTCGCGATAGAAATGGTCTGCTGCTCCATGGCTTCGTGAATCGCTACACGATCTTCATCCCTCATCTTGTCGAATTCGTCAATGCATACGACTCCACCATCAGCTAGGACCATAGCACCACCCTCAAGGTAGAACTCTCTTGTAGTATGATCGCGCTGAACGGACGCAGTCAGACCAGCTGCAGAAGAACCTTTTCCAGATGTATAGATGGCAATTGGAGACACCTTTTCCACAAACTTCAGCAGCTGGGATTTGGCGGTACCTGGATCACCCAAGAGAAGGACGTTGATATCACCACGTAGCTTCATACCATCAGGTAAGATCTTCTTCGAGCCACCCATCAATAGACATGCAATAGCCTTCTTGATGTCTTCGTTTCCGTAAATTGAAGGCGCGATGCACTTAGCGAACACTTGGTAGATGTCTGGCCTCCTGCTCATCTCCAAAAACTCTTGCTCTTCCTCTTCGGTGAACACTGCGTTCCCTTTGTTCGTGTGGTCGACGTCGGCGTGGATACCTACTGCTCGAATGTAGGGGTTGCGGATTGCGACTGCAGCGCTGGACGATTTCTTTGAGCCCTTTGCTTGGTAGATTGAGAATATACCCATGACTGTGCATCGTGTACCAGGAACAACTCTGTTTGCAAGATATCTGTCTGCCGAGATCATAATGTGACGGGGCAGCTCTCCGACGGGGACCTGGTCGGGTGCTTCCTGTAGCTTGAGAACTTGCTGATCAATAAACTGGCAGCGCTCGTGCATGACATAGTATGGGTCCAAGGGGCACTTTTCAGCATTGTCCCCCTCTGCTGCCTTCCGTGCACAAGTTCGTGGAAGAGAAACACCAGCAAATCCACCCGAGACGGGAATCATCTCCTCATGCTGACAGTTGCGGCACCGAATAGCCAATGCGGTTGACTTTGAGGAGAGTGTGGAGGCGCCGATGATGATTCCTGGTATGCGAACCAAATGGGAGACGTTATTGGCAGTAAGATCGCGAATGGAGAGTTCCGAGGCGGAGGAGTGGAGCAGCAGCTGGTGCTCAGGAAGCTTGATATTCCGCTGCGAGGGGTAAACGATCCGTTGTGTGCATGTCTTCAGTGCTGATTCAAACTATTCAGTGTTACTTGGGGGATTTCCACTTGAGAATGGATTTGCTTACAAGAGGCACAATCTCGGCGGGGTCTTGCTGCAACTTATGCGCAAGCTCTTCATCATATGATATCAGGTGGGCAATATCGATGTCGCAGTAGTATTGCTTCACCAGTACGTTCTCGCGGATCTGATCTCTGTACAGGAAGACATTGTCGAGGTGGAAGTCCATAATAAAGTCGACCAGCTGTTGCTGGACTCGAGATGGAGATGTGCCATCCTGACGTTCGTCGCCCGCTTGGCTTCCGAAAATGCTAATCGAGTAAGCTGTTTGCCTGTCCGTCATGGTGTATGCTGTTGTGTATGAGGGGTCGAGCGGAGGAAAAGCGGACGGTTGATCGGTGTCGCCCAGGAAACGCGTGGTTTCGCGTTTTCGCGTCGGGCTAGCAGCTCATTAAACCCCAATGTGGTTAGCACTTCCCCACGTTGAACCTGCCTGCCAGCTGCCACGAACCACACACAGCAGCATCGCTACATCTTCGTCTACCCTGTTCTATCGGCTCTAGGGCAGCTGGGTCTGTTCAGATGTGCGGTCATCATCACATAGGTCGAGCCATTCCAGCTTCGAACTTATCAAAAATGCGCGCAGAAGCGCGTAGGAGCCTGAATGGGCAGCCTCTGAGTTGACTGACACGCACAAACCGAGGGTCGCGACTCCGTCAAGAGCTCATTCGCAGTCCTTGCCGAGGCAATTTGAAGCATGGTTGTGGACATGCGAACAGTACGTACGTATCGGACTCACAAGTTTGGACAGACATCTACATCTCAAGCTATCCCGTACGCAAATCCTTGCTTTGTCCAGATGACTTCCAACGATCGCCTACAGATTGAAATTGCTGATTAGCGTTATGTGGTCGACCATGTGCCAGTTGTGAAGAGCTCTACACCGTCTGGATAACACTCCCTGTACCTTTAGGAAAGTGCCAAGATGCCACCTCGCCCAACCGCATATCGAAACTGTATGCCGTCAGGAACTCGTCTCCAAGAACATCCAAGACGGCCTCTCTGCGGTTCAACAAAGATTTGATCGCGACTTTGCAAAAACGCTGCATGTTTCGTGTGAAGAACCTAGTCACAGCAGACATACAAACCCAGCCAAGAGCTGCCAAACGCGTCAGCAGGCAGACTGCAGACTGCAGAGTAAGAAGATGGAGCGTCTCCGGTCGACGAGGTTGGTCGATATGAAAATCCTGGTCAATTTTTCGGTCTACAGTACTAGCAGGCTGCTGTACTTCGCAAAAGGAGTCTGAAGCGTCACGCATTCGTGACGGATGATCGATTCTACAAGGCAAACCAGTTCTTATCTTCTCAGTTACCTGAAACAGTGGGAAAAATTTCCAGACCACAGAGATTGCGTCCTCGATTGACGACTGGTCCCCGTTTCTCTATGATGGTCAGCCCAATCAGGACCTTGGCCAACCCTTCCTCATCTGCTCCATCCACCAAGCGCGCCTACATCGACAAGACCGCTTAGGCATTGGCATTCTGAAATTAAGTTACGCATTCCAAGCTTCTGGGTCCAAGTGTGCTACACGTGGGTCTTTGTTCGATTGCCATTGATTACTAGTCTCGAGTCAAGGTATTCCAGTCTTTTGCATGTTTCGCGTGCTCCGTTCACATCAATCGCCAGTCCGGGAACATGCTGCTGTCCACCAATCGCTTCTCAAATATTTGTTTACGCCATGGCCTCTCGCGCCTCTCGATACAACCATGCAATCACGCTTTGGCCGTTCTCGAAGGTGCGACTGATGGCACTACTAGCAGCATGGTTGCAGCCTGACGTTTGACCAAAAAATGTGGCGCAGTACTATATCTCTCAGCCCAGATCGTAGTCTGAGCCCTATGCCACTGGTTGTGTGCTTTCCATTGCTTCATATCCTCGATGCAAATAGGCATAGTAGTCGGGCTGTTCCCGTGAGACGGACATGAGTATCTGTACATTTTAGATTCTCATGCTGACAAAACTTTTCCAGGTATTCCTGTATTGCGAATGGTCTGCTCAAATCCAGCATTATGGCTCAAACTGCATGGCAGACACTTGTGAAAACGAATGCTTCAGAGCAAAGCCGGAAGACGGCACCAAAACGCATGGCCAATTGCTCGTCCTTCCAGAAGTGTAGATTTCCGCTCGGTGTTCAGTGAGATACAACTCCATATAGAAGCATCAGGAACACCCCGTGTTCGATTACCTAAATCCCATTGGCCCTCGTCTATCCTTATGTCGCACTAGTGCCGAGAATGCCAGGGGCGGAACTCATGGCTTGGCAGCCATCAGGATTTGGCGCCAAGTGGATACCCTCATCCTCCATGCCAGCGGAACTACGAATGAGACTATGATTGAGTTCTTCCAACTCGAACCATTGTCTAGAAGGCGAAGTCATCCGTGCCTCCAAGCAGCCAAGGGTGGCCGCCTCCTTCTTGCGCGGACTTCACCTGTTTCCAGACAGTTCTCACTCGCTTGGACCGGTGATTCGCAGCGCACATGAGACAATCTGGTTCACTGATTGGATTGTGCTTCCAATGTGGCGTCTGAATGGTCTGTGGAGTGAGGATGGCGAGGCCCGCACATGTGAGAAGTTGAGTGCTATATAGTATGCATCCTGTTCCTCGCATAGAGCAGTCATCCAGCCGTCGACCAACCAGTCCATTGGGACCCTCGACAAGTTCAGATCTGCCAAGATGCCTGCCCTTCCGCAGTTCGACTATCTCTTTGCCATCGGCACACTATTTGCTTTCCTGGACGCGTGGAACATTGGTAAGTGTCCCAAAGGTCGTTACTGTTGTTCACCAGCACATTCCAGTTGGAGACATCTCTCGAAACACCAAAATACCTAGAGCGGCTGAAGCCGTGACTTTTGATGACAAAATCCAACTCAACTGACTCTTCCAGGTGCTAACGATGTGGCCAACTCCTTTGCGACCTCGGTCGCTTCACGCTCGCTTACTCTCAAGCAAGCCATGTGCATCGCTTCAGTCATGGAGTTCGCTGGTGCCATGCTTGTAGGATCCCGTGTCACTGACACCATCCGTACCAAGGTCATCTCGATCTCCCTATTTGAGGAGGACCCATCTGTTCTCATGCTTGCTATGGTCTGCGCCATCGTCGGTTCGGCTACCTACCTCACAATTGCCACCAAGTTCACCATGCCTGTCTCCACTACCCACTCTATCATGGGTGGTGTCATTGGTGTCGGTATTGCTGCTGCCGGACCAAAAGGTGTCAACTGGTCGTTCAAGGGTGTATCCCAGGTATTTGCTGCCTGGGGTATTGCCCCCGGTATCTCTGCAGTATTCGGTGCCATCATCTTTTTGATCACCAAACATGGAGTAATGAGGAGATCAAACCCTGTCAAGAAGGCTTTCATCATGGTTCCGCTCTACTTCTTCCTCACTGCTTTCCTTCTGGCCCTGCTCATCGTCTGGAAGGGCGGATCTGCCAAGATCAAGCTCACTGACTATGAGTCTGTTGGTGTTGCTTTCGGCGTCGGTGGCGGTGTCGCCATTATTGTTGCCACCTTCTTTATCCCCTTCCTGCACCGCAGAATTATCAAGGATGACTGGGAGCTCAAAGGATGGGAGGTCATCAAGGGTCCCCTCCTTCTCCGCCGCCCTGAACCTCGCGAGCGTCCAGAAGGTGTCACTACCGGCCGCATTCCCGACTTCTACGAGGGCCACTTGACTGCTGAGGAACTTGAGGCCAAGCGTGCCGCAGAGAGCCAACCAATCCATAACGATATCGAGGACCTTGAGAAGGGCGGTGCACACGTTTCGCAGCCCAAACTGGACCGTAGCGACTCCGACATCACCCCCATCCCAGAGCCCTCCACTGCCGCCATTAACGAGCGCCCTGTTCGCAAACTGTCCAAACCTAAGAAGGTCCCTCCTCCAGGCGCCTGGTATACTCCCCCTGTTGCATGGTTTTGGGTTAAATACTTCGCTCTCCGTGGTGTCGAACAGGACGTCGTCGACCAGCAGAAGCACAAGGACTTTCTCTCCGGTGACATTGAGAAGGTCCACGCTACCGGCGAGCACTACGATAACCGCGCTGAGTACACATACTCGTTCCTCCAGATCATGACTGCCTCGACAACTTCTTTCGCCCACGGCGCCAACGATGTGTCCAATGCTATCGGCCCCTACACTACCATCTACTTCATCTGGTCCACGTAAGTACTCCTTGAGACCCCATATTCGAACTCTAGTACTAACATCGCCAAGTGCAAAGATCTCCTCCAAGGTTCCCGTCCCACTCTGGATTCTTGCATTCGGAGGTGCCGGTATCGTCGTCGGTCTTTGGACCTACGGATATAACATCATGCGCGCCCTCGGTAACAAAATCACCCTGCACTCCCCTGCTCGTGGTTTCTCCATGGAACTCGGTGCTGCTGTAACCATCATTATGGCCACCAAGCTCGCTCTTCCCGTTTCCACAACCCAGTGCATCACTGGCGCAACTGTCGGTGTCGGCCTTTGCAATGGTACCTGGAGGACTATCAACTGGCGCATGGTCGCGTGGATCTACATGGGCTGGTTCATCACACTGCCTTGTGCGGGTCTAATCTCCGGGTTGTTGATGGGCATTGTGCTCAATGCGCCCAGGTGGGGTGGAGGTGTTTAGACACTGTTTGAATGGCGTGGTACTCTGTGCCTTCGCACTGGGTGCTTGTTGTTATGTTGTAATGTTGTATGAGGATTGTTACGGCTTGCTGCTTTCTACGATCGCTCGTTAACGGAAGGGAAATTGCTTCACTTGTTGAAAGTCGGCTGGATACCACTAGAATTTCAGATTTGATCATTCTTTCTGCTCTACACTTCTTCTTCAGCCATGCTTGAGTCACAAAGTTGCACAAGCTTGACCAGTTGCTCCAGAGAAAGTTCACACTCAAGCGCAACATGCTGTCTAGTCCTCAAGCATCAACACATCCAACCCCACTCAACTCCAACAAGTTCCTATCCATATTCCGACACGACCACTTCGGCGTCTTCCCACTCGGCGCTGTGACAGTGACGTTGATGGCTTGGATGTTATCACAAGACTAGTTAAAGTCAGTACATTCACCCAAAAGCAAACATCCGAATAAACTCACCTCTTCCGAACTACAAACCAGCGACCCAACCACCGGATCCAACTTCTTTGACGTCGTCCCCCAAAAATCCTTGAACAGAATATTCGTCAAGATGACTTTACTCGGATCCGCCGCACATTCCGCCGCACTCACAGCACCATAACACTGGTCGATCTTGATAGCCCCATCGTTATTGTCGTTGTGAAACAACTCGTACGTCACATTCCTCACTCTCCCTTCCCCACCACCACCAACCCAGCCTTCCGGTTTCTTGACCCCGGCACCTGGCCAGACCTTCAAGCGCGCGCCGTCGGTAGCGTTGCTCATGGAGATGTTGTAGATATACAGGTTCTCAACGATGTCGTAGACGCCTGGATACTGGCCCAGCGATCCGACGGAGATGCCGTGGGAGGAGTTGCAGACCAGGCCTTGGACGATGATATTGGTGCTGTTTGGTTTGAAGGAGACGCAGTCGTCGTCGTGGTCGATGTAGCTGTTCTGGATAACGAGGTTGTTGCTGCGGTACGTGTCCCAGCCATCGAGGTTTTTGGCAGAGTTTGCGGATGAGGAGCGCGAGTAGATGTCGATGTTGCTGATGAGAATGTTGGAGCTGTTGGCTATTAAGTTGTGCCACTGGTGATTCGTTAGCCTGCAAGGTGGAGGTACTTAGAAGGAGCTCACGTTAGGAGACTGTCGCAGTCTAAGGCCGGTTATCGAGCCACCCTCCCAGCCATCAGTCACGAATAGAAGCGGTCGCTTGACTGTCGAGTTGACGGCGTGTGCGTCATACCACGTCTGGCCATTACCATCTATAGTTCCAACGCCGAGACCGTAGAGATTGATGTCCTTCCCACCCCATAGCCACCAGGACGAGCCGTCTTGGAATGGGAACTGGAAAGTCCTCGGAAGCCAGCGGTTCACATCGTTGCAGAACTTGACAGTCCCTGTCAAGGCTACGTCCACATGCTTTAGGAAGCGAAGGTCGAGCTGTGTACAGATGGTGTACACTTTGTCTAGGACAATAGTACCGCCATTGTTGCACTTCTTGAAAGCGTCCAAGATATTTCTTGCATCGTCCCCTCCATTTTTAGAAGGCTTAACGAAGCAAGTCTTCGTGCGAGGAGGTGATGGAGGAAATGCCTTGTAGGGCTGAAGTGGAGTGGCCTCAAGTTGGGGGCGTTGTGGAGTTTTGCTGGCAGCCGCAGCCTCTGCGACTGTTCCAAGGGCTAGTATGAGTATTGTTCGTATAAGCATGATTTTCTGTGTTCAGCGTGGTGCGTTGAAAGAGTGTTTCCTTTTCGCGACCGCGTTGTTTTTCATTATATACCCTGGCCTCAGAAACGACTTTAGGCTAGTGGTCAGCTTTTCTACCGAAAGGATCACTGTGATACTCTACAAGAGTACATGCGTGCGGGGAGACTGCACAGATGATAGTCCTAGCCTACAGAGCCAAGGCAAAGGTGACCAGGGTGTGCGTTCCACCAATGAGGAGAGTGATGCCTCACGGGCATCGGGCTAGTGCGTATAAGTGTCGGGGGATTTGTCGTTGTATGAATCGTTCATCTTTCGGCAGAAAACAAATCAAGGCGAGCGAGATTGGTTGAATCCAAACAGATCCTAAGCATACACACGCCCCTTTACCAGCGGCCCCGGCTCTTGGCTCGAAAAAGCACAATGCCCAACTCCATCTGCGCTTGTACTGACAACACCCCATCTCAGCTCTTGTTCAGACAAAGTGAGACCGTTGACTGCGCCGTATTCTTCAGGATGGCAAGCAGCGCTTATAGCTAAGCTACAGCTTCCAGCTAGAGGCATACCGTGCTTATAGGGTATGTATCCGAAAATGACGACTGATGCAATCATGATGACTCCCAAAACAATGACAGCTAACATGGCGATGGGGGAGTAGCCACATGTTTCTGTCAAAACATCGAATTCCCATCGGAGACTCATGTAGACAGCATTCCCTTGCTCGTCGTAGATGTCGAAAGCTACCACGAAGATGCTTTGTGATACTAACCAATGCAGAGTACCGCTTAGAACAACAAGTGGCAGACTGAATCGATAGGGTAGTTGAAGAAAATATGTTGACCGCTGGGACCCTGACGGCCTATGGGAGATGCGAAGACCTTTCTTTTTGTACGCATAGGACGTCCACTCGTAGCCCATTAGCATAGCCGTGAACAGGCCGTTGTACGCGAAATACAGAAAAGACAAGATGATTTGGGGAAAGTTGGCGATCAAGGCAAGTGAAGCCATATCTGTTGGAAAAGATCCGTTGGATATCACAGCCCGTGGATCGACAGCACCAAAACCTAGTTCGAACACAGCAGACGTATCAATTGATGCGTATTGGCTGATTTCCCTGGTTCCCCAGATGAGCAGCGCAATAACAATAATCAAAGTTATTGCGAATCTGGTCAAGAGTCAGCGAGAGTACTCGCGGACAGGGTAGAGGTATTCCTACAGGATGATAGTCACTGTGCGTCGTTTCTTGCTTGTGGCATCTTTCCATCGCCAGCTGGAATCATGCCACGTGGTTGCGCCAGTACTATATCCTTTCTTAAAATCATGCCTACTGAGAAGACCGATATCCTTAGTTACAATGTCTCGCTCGTCGAGGAAGGACCCAATAGCATCGCCCATTGTCATGATTGGGTCCTCATCAATGAGGTACACAACGCAAAACATGAGCACAGCCTTGACTACCAGTATGTTAGTCTACATATCAAAACATTGCGGCAGTGCATGGCATTCGACAGACATCAGAGGGACCGTGGGTCTGGTTTCGGGACTTACATATATTGAGGACCGTGACAATGATAGCAATAACGGGGTTGAAACGCAGTTTACAATGCGGTACAGCTCGCTCAGAGAGACAGTAATCCACAGGCCGTCCGGAATGGTTACAGTAGCCTCCGCACTCTCCAGCTACCATCCATTTGTGAGATGGATTCGTGATTTCCTTGATTCTCCCTATACATGGCGGAGAACCCTTCACGTATGGGAGGCCTGAGCATATCCAGTCCAAAGCCTCCTCGTTCTGATAGTAGCTCAGACCTTGTGACGCATCAAATCGGCTTGCTTGGTAAACATTAGTAAGGTTGAACCAGGGGTCGGATGGGTTTGGCTGGACAGCTGGATCTAGTTGACTCGGATCCACGTTGTCGTTGGCCGTAACTAGCAGAACGTTGCGTCTTTTTGACTGTATTAGGGTAGCATAATCCTTCACACAGTCAATGGGATCAAGTTTGTCGAGTGAGCCGTTTTTAGACTTGCTCCAGAGGTCTTTCAGTATCTCAGCATCAGGCATAACCCTTGGACCGGCATTGGTACAGTTACGACACTCTGAATCGTCCACAAATGCCTGGTTAACAACAAAGGCATCATAACTGTTTGTTGACAGAGATGCATAAATAGCGGAATTGTACCTGATCAATAAGTATTGTGAGCATCCATATGTATGGTAAGACTTACAGCAGATGAAGCGGAATTGAACTGGATCCTAACAAGAGCCACAAGATCAGCCTTCGTCGGCTGATGTGCTTCAAATTTCGGAAGCTTGGCACACCAATGTCCAGCCATTTACGCGCGGCATGCGCTTTGTCAACTTCGCCTCGTGTAGGCGCAGACAAACATTGCATGCAGTAGTTGCTTCCACTAAGCAGAATGGTGCTCAAGACGTTGATGACTATGTGAACTCCAGAATTGAGGGTTTTGATGCGCTCGCAATCTCCTTCGCTCAAGACACCTTCAGTCGCTTTGTGGGTGACTGAGCCCCATATGGTGGCGATGAGATTGACCAAGAAGACTGCCAGAGCGCAGAATGCGAAATTGAGCACGCCAAATCTCCAGCCGGAAAACCGTTGCCTGTAGCGTTGTATAGATGCGACTTTGCTTGTACGAGTCGATGTTGCCTTCTCTGATCGCGACTTCGGCTGCTCGGCACTGAGGTCGTCATTGCTACAAGTAGTCAATCTCCCCATTTCTGTAGATTCGACAGTCGGTGCATGATGGTAAGCGGCAGCTCGCTTGAAGAGCCGGGTTGGGTTGGCGAACGCGTGCAGAACGCTGGTGGCCGTATTAGCCATTGTGGTGTCAACGACGAAAGATTATGGTTCGGCTCCCGTCATGAGTCTTCGAGGGAGACAGTTGGGTTGAACTCTATGTTGCGACGTGAGACGACAAGGCGATTAATGATGGTCGCACATCTTCTTGGTTGCGGCGCAGCAGTCAACATCAGGCCTCCGCACCCCTTGTCTGCTTATTTTTGGCGCGTAACACATGAGCACCGCCATGTTGCGAGAAAGGATCTGCGCTTCGAGGCACATTTCTAGCAGCGATAACGTGAGGGTTTTCCGGCTTTTGGTGCAGACGAAGCTTTTCTCATGACTCCATTGTAAGATGGACAGCTTTCACACACCATAACGTACGGCGGTCAAAATCTGCCGATGACATCGCAACGGTCGAGATTGTATCCAAATTGAAAGAGACTGATGAGAGGTTAATTAATTTGCGATGAATTTGATGGTGTTGAGAGGAGTCTTGCTAGGTGCTGTCTGGTGCGTGGTAGACAAAGCGTAGTTTCCCGCCCTCGTCGCCACTCGGCCCTTCCTCCACTCCATACTAGGTCACGTTCTTAACAACAACTGAAACTCTACATAACAAAGGACGATCTTTCAGCTGTGTAGCGAACATAAACTACAGCCCAAGGTAGTACTTGGTCAGGACGTAGCGGTATAGTATGTTGAAGCTCAAGGGTTTTTATTAAGCATGCTCTGTAAGTAAGCGCATCGGCTCGTAGAAGTCTTCACACATTTCCAAATTTTTGTATTTATTTGTTTGCTTGTTATTTAGAAAGCTATCCACTAACAAAGACTACGTATATAGCAGTAGCTTGCATCTTCCAACGCAGCTGCTTACCAAGGAAGCACACTGCCATCGTAGCTCATGAACTGGCCTCCGGTCTCCTTCCTGCTTGATCCATCCAATGTCTTCAACAGCCCTTCAACACTAGCTTCCACAGGAATACCACCCATCTTCTTCGCAGTCTCCTCGTCACCCGTGAACGCACGGCTCATGTCCGTAATCACCAGACCCGGGTGGCTGACATACGCTGTCAACCACTCCTCCTCGATATGGACCCTCTTTACCAGCCAGTTCAACGCGGCCTTGGATGGGCCGTAGGGCGAGAAATCACCAGCAGGGAACTGTTCCTGAGCGCCGATGGAACCGAGGAAAGTCGAGATGGCGAGGAACTTAGGGTCGGCAGAGGTCTTCAGAAGGGGTACAAAGGCCTGGAAGAGCAGGATTGGGCCGATGGTGTTGGTTTCGAAGTGATCCCTCAGCGCTGCGGCAGAGCCGGCAGAGACTTTAGCGCCAGAGTGAGCGATGCCAGCGTTGGCGATGAGGACGTCGAGGGAAGTGATGGAGTGGGTCTTTGCGAGTTCTGAGACAGCGTTGGCGGGGTCAGACTCGGATTGCGAGTCCAGCTTGACGATGATGAGCTTGGAACCATCAGCCTTTGGGAGTGCCCCAAGGACCGAAGTGGAGTTTGCGATGTCACGCACGCCGGCGATGACGGTGGTGTTTGGGCGCTGAAGGAGAGCGGATGTCAGGCCCTTGCCGATGCCACGGTTGGCGCCGGTGATGAGGTACTTCAAGTTCTGAGACATTATTGCGAAGAGGTGAGTCGAAATTGACAAGTCGTTATTGTATGTTCAGGCAGTAGGAGTTGGAGAGTTGTATGTGTGGATGAGTGACGGAGTACACATGGTTAACCACTATTTATACTGTGGACTTCGGCCTTGAAGTGAGGGTGTCCGAAGGCGAGCGACGTTGCGAGATTACAAAACCCTACCAGGATCCTATGCCAGACCTGACTAAAGAATCCACATAAAAGTGGGTGCAGACCGCTATTCCCACAATCCATTTTCGTGTCCACATGTAGACGTTGAGGGAGATACACCATTCCATCACATAGAGAAGGATAAAGCACGGATACTGTCGATATCGCGAAATGAGGGTGACAAAGCAGTTGACGTGACGTGCTTAGTGATCACGATTTCAGCCGTTGAATGCACTTTCCGAGGTTTTTGGCGCGCAACACACTGTACACGTAGTATTAACCTAAGGGGGAAGAGACGTTAAGAGAAACAGACAATGTGCCGGACGAAAAACTGACAAGATACCCAAGATGGCAATCGGATATGCTGTTGATGGCTGTGATTAGTGAACCGAGGTGCTGTTGTACTTGCAAGCTTCGCCAACACAGTCTGAACTACTCTTAGTGCAGATAGGCCGCTGCTCATGTCCAAGGTACTGATTCGTACAAGGCGATCAGGACTACATCGTTTGGCAGAGATGCGTCATCGAAGTCAATGTAGCTGTAGGAGTCGCACCATGGAAGAAGTCGTGAGCGGTCACGAAGTCAATTGCAGAGGCTGCGGGCATCTCAATCATGTATAATTGGTTCATTTTGCTCGAAAACATATTCCAGGAAGATATAGCAAGGTGGACACAACAGACAGAAGTGCTCAGGTAGAGTTAGTGATCAACATGGCTGCACGTGACCGTGACCCCCGAATCGCCGACTGGCCGATGGCCGATGCTGGACTGAACATTGAACTTTTGGACAACTTCACGCGCCAGCCATCACCAACCGCAACGCCGCCATGGCCGCCCCCCGATCGCTCGCAGCGTCCTTTAGCATAACACGGCTCGCTGCATCGTCGCTCTCCACCATTCGCCCCGAGGTCTGCCGGTTCGCAACGCCAGCCTACCAAACGATTCGGTGCGCAGCGACAAAATCGCAGCCTGCGAAGAAGAAGAAGACCCGCAACACCTTCCGCCAATATGACCTGAGGAAAACCGAGCAGTTTGCCCTTGTCGATGCGATGCAGTACATCCGCGCCTTTGAGGTTGGGCGAAATCCTTCTTCGTCCAAGTACGAGCTGCACGTGCGCCTGAAGACGCTCAAGAACGGCCCCGTCGTGCGCAACCGATTACGGCTGCCTCACTCTGTCAAAACGGATCTGCGTATCTGCGTCATTGCGCCTGCAGACTCCAAGGCCGGCCAGGAAGCGCGTTCGGCGGGTGCAACACTTGTCGGCGAGGAGGAGATCTTCAAGCAGATTCAGGAGGGCGTCATCGAGTTCGACAGGTGTATCTGCCACATCGACTCGCTGCAGAAGATGAACAAGGCGGGTCTGGGAAGACTCTTGGGTCCCAAGGGACTGATGCCAAGCACAAAGACTGGCACAGTTGTGTCGAGTGTTGGTCCGACTGTGAGGAACATGGTGGGCGGCAGCGAGTACAGAGAGAGACTGGGTGTGATTCGTATGGCAGTTGGCCAGCTGGGCTTCACACCTGCCGAGATGCAGGAGAACATCAAGGCGTTCATGGACCAGTTGAAGAAGGACATTGCGCAGCTGTCAGACCGCGTATCGAAGGAGATTCACGAAGTGGTGAGTTGACGTAACAATCCTAGAGACTTTTGAGTGTGTACTAATAACAAATAGGTTCTCAGCTCAACAAACGCCCCAGGCTTCACGCTTACCGGCGAGTTCAAAGGCGCCAACTCGATATCCCCAGCCTTGCTCACAGGCCCATTGTAATATTCATGTAGCTTCTTGCTGTACAAACAATGTACCATATTAACGCCACCGCTATGCTAGTATCGTCCACAATACTTTACTTTTGCTTCAAGCTCTTGAGCACCTTGACCGCTTCACCTGACTCTTCCATATCTGCATACACCTTCATGATCTGCATCACCCTTCTCGACCCTGCCGTGCCGGCCCTCTTCGCCTGCTGTAATGCCGTGCTCAAATCCAGCAGCAGAATACTGCGCACCTTGCCCAACCTCTGTGTCTGTGCCACAACAAACGGATGCTCTTCCATCCCCCTAACCACCTCCCTAGCCATCCTATACTGCACGACATTCCTCCTTAGTCTGCCCACCGACGTACCAAATCGCGCCTCATCATCATCGTCCTCATCCTCATCGTCCTCCTCACTACTATCACTCTCAAACCCACCACCCTCCCTCTTCACAACCCCAACCACCTCCTCACACTCCCTAACCCTCTCCTCAAACTCCACCAACCGTCTCCCCACCTCAATCCGCCTCCTAACCCCCCTCCTCTCCTCCACCAACCTCCTAACTTCCTCTTCCCTCTCCTCCACACCCTTAGCC
>JAPEUT010000272.1:0-38673 GCA_027946375.1 Neodidymelliopsis sp. IMI 364377
AGTAGACGAAAGAGTAGACGAAAGAGTAGACGAAAGAGTAGACGAAAGAGTAGACGAAAGAGTAGACGAAAGAGTAGACGAAAGAGTAGTAAGCAGTAACCTCACTGACTTTTTACAACCAAAACAGGTCGATTTCGAACAAGAAGACGGCACACATATCCGCAATGTTATTTCTGATGGCCCGTCAGGACAGCCGCAGGACTTGCATATGACGTATATGTTTGAGATTAAGTTACCGGCGAGTGTGCAGAGTGGGAGTGAGGAGGTGGAGAAGGAGAGGGTGAAGTTTAAGGGGGTGAGTCTATCTTCTTGTTTGTTCTTTGCAGAAGGGTGGATGAATATATGCTAATTTGTGGTGTAATAGATGGCCAAGATGGCGGTTGAGAAGAGTATTGAGGCTATTAGGGAGATGGTGAAAGATGGGAGGATTAAGGAGTAGCAAGTGTTACGAGTGTGACCACGATTGAATGAAGCATTGCGTTGATCATTCGCACTCCTTCGTTGGCGAGATCGTTGCCGCGTGACTTCCTGTTTGACAGGTACTTTCCAAGCTCAGAAATCAGAATTATTGTCACTACCTCAATCCACCTTCCAGAACACAAACACTACCACATCCTCTCCCAACACCTCCTCCAGAACGGCATCTCAGCCAGCCTCGCCTTGACATTCTCCTCGATACCGCCCTCCTCCCACTCCCGACACTCCTCGTCAATCGCCGCCTTGCCGCTCACAAAGTCTGCCTCCGCCGGATCCACAAACGACGTCCGCTTGAACACCTTCCAGAACACGAATACGAAAATCGAGAACCATGCGCCGAAGTAGCTGGTAATGAAGCCCTGGATACTGAACGGGACAAGCGTGTCGTATCCGATGAAAATGATCATCACCACGCCAAGTACGAGAGCCAGGTACGCAGTGTAAGGCGTAAAGGGAGCGAGGTAGGGAAGCTGCGTCGCATCAAAGTTCTGCGCCACTCGCGCGCGGTACCAGCCAATGTAAGTCCACAGCATGCCGACGTAGGTGCATACAAGGGCGCAAGTGGTCAGGCCGACGAACCAGTAGAAGACTTCTACAGCGTTGTTGGAACTGACGAGGAAGGTCAGGCAGGTAATGAGCGATACGAAACCGACTGCGTAGATGGGAACACCTGCTTTTGTGCATTTGAGGAAGAACTTGGGGGCCTGACCGTCACGCGCGAGACCGTATAGGGTGCGACTGGACGCGTACAGGTATGCATTTCCGCATGACCAGCCAGAGAGGAGGATGAGGAAGTTGATGAGACCTGGGAGGCCCTTGATACCGAGGTTAGTGATACCAACGACCCATGGACTCGCAGCTGCACCAGGCTCGCCAGCATCGATGGCGCCCAGGAGCCTGTCGTCACGAGACGAGCAAATGATACCCACCGCGAGGACCCCGAAGACGTAGAAGCCCACGAGGCGGTAGAAGATAAGTTTCGCCACTCGAGGGATCGTTCGGCGGGGGTTCTGGATTTCTCCTGCGGCGAGACAGATCATGTCTGGTCCAGCGATGGTAAAGGCGGCGTAGATGCATACTGACCAGAATCCGCAGAAACGGCCTGTGGCGCCTTCCGCATAGTAGGCGTGGATCGCATTCCCGCCGGTCCAGTACCGGAACCCATATCTGTCATTCTGGGGATTTCCACCTAGCATGGTAATGAACGTGAGCAGCACCAGCCCGATGAGCAGCAAGACCTTTGTGCTCGCCATGACGAACTCACTCTCGCCGTACCATTTCACCGCCACGACGTTCAAGAATATACAGACCACCATGGTCATCGCGATCCAAACGGCAGGATTCACATCTGTGTTCCAATACTGCATTACTGTTGCCACGGCACTGTACTCTGTACACACCAGCATGACACCAGCAAAGAAGTACGTCCAACCCATCGCGAAGCCCAGCGCAGGGTCGACAAAGCGGGCTGCAAGTTCGAAGATAGCGCCGCGAAGGGGGAGGTACGCACACATCTCCGCGACGCACAAGTAGGCCGGCCAGACAAAAAGTCCACCCCACATGATATAACCTAATACAAGGGAAAGGGGCCCCGCTTTGGAGAGGGAGGAGCCAATACCGACGAAGAGACCAGTACCGATGGAGCCTGGGGGTTGTCAGTGTCTGTGGAGGGCTTCCAGACAGAAAGCGAAGACCATACCTCCAATAGCCATCAATTGCACATGGCGAGGCGAGAGACCGCGGTGCGTTTGTCCATATTTCGCGAGTTCGGCCGCTGTGAAATGCGAATTTCCTTCCACGACCCCCTTCTTTACATCGCTGTCGTACTGCGAGCTGACTTCAGCAGTCTTGGATGCACTCATCGCAGGCGCGATTTCCGGATCGACACCCATGTTGTCAATGATCTGCGAATTTTCCGAAAGAGCAGAGAAGCGCCGTGAGCTAGACCTAACAACTTGAAAGATCCAGAAAGATTCACGCAGACTTTATACACGGTTTCCATGCACCAAAGCGCCACGATTGTGGTGTAGCATCCCCATGACTTGTAATCTCTTCAACAAGGCACTCTTCCGCGCTTGCGACGTCGTATGCAGAGATGCCAAGTGATAGTTGAGCAGACACCGATAACATGGGGTTGGTCAGACGTTACCCCGAGATGCGTGAGAAGTATGTGCAGGATTATCGTTACGCAACTCTATCAACGGAGCAATCGGACAAGTTGCCTCAGGTTTAAAAGAGACCATCGGGCGAGACCGTAGAAGGTACACAGGCGACAAAATTGGTCTCGCCACGAGGAGCTCACGGGGAACTTATCTGTGAGTTAGGACTAGCTTATCTGTGGCGCCTTGAATGTGGTTGGGTTGATTGTGGGGTAAGAGGAGAGTCGCAGGGGTCGCTTGATAACTGACGCTTCTGACGCCCGCCAATCAGATTGGAGCGACTAGGGTAATGATACGATTGTATGGCGTGTTAACACTAATTTTGTAGACAATCCGCTGGTGACCACTGTTTTTGGTATGAGGTGTTGGATGTTATCAAGGGTGGTATGGTAAAGGACTTGGGCGTTCGAGGCGCTCCAACAAGCAAGTGAGAGCTCATTGCTCTCTTCAAAGATAACCAATCTTTGCGCTCCGCATGCTAAATCCGTCATGCTGCGTATATTAACAATGCTACTGTTCAAACAACGCGCTAACAGCTTATTGAAGTGAGAGACATACAGCTAGCACACCACGACCAACATATAACTCCTCAGATCAGCAGTTCCAGAGCTTGAACACAAGGAGCACGACATCAGCAACAACCCAGTGTGTGACTGATAGTTTAAGTTATTACGGGCCACCAAGGGTATCTACTGACAGCTTTTCTAACTAAAGACAACACAAGCTCAGCACCGCATCTTCCCTATCCTCACAACATCGCCTGAGTAATATCTGCCCCCCTCCTCGCCCAAACTCCGTCAATCCCCATATCGAACTTTCCATCATCCTTATGCATAACCACCGGCTCATCGGCCCCCTCGCTCCCATCATTCCTCGGGTTTCGGAAGATCACACTCTTCTCAATCCCCAATGTTAGATGAATCGCCGCCGGATCCGTAACCTCGTATCTCTCCAACGCCTCGCTGCTACCGCTAAGTAGACGCTGAATATTCTCTGTCACGACTTCGGCTTGCTTGAGCGCTGGTCTCGCGGCCTTGTGCGCTTTCGTGCTTGCGATGTCGCCCAGGGCGAAGATGTTGGGGTATTTGGCATCGGCGATTTGCAGGGTGTCGTTTACTTTGATGAATTTCTGGTCGTCGATGCATTCCGGCGCCAGGGTGGCCAGGATGTCCGACTGCGGTGTTTGACCCGTTGAAATGATTGCGAAGTCGGCGTCGATTTTCGTTCCATCTTGCAGTTCGACAGAGAACTGCTGCCCATCTGTTGGATATCCCGATTCAGGAAGCTTTACTCTCTTGCCGAGGACTAAGTCGATACCCAACTCGCCACAGCGCTGGGCGACGATAGAGTGCAGACCCGGGTGGAACTTTGACATGAGATTCTCGCGCGAGTGGACAAGAGTGACGCTTTTCGAAGGGAAAAGCTGCTTAATATCCGTCGCCATCTGCACACCCACCGCCCCACCGCCAATAACCACAATCTTCCCACTCGCCTCAACCTGCGCAGCATGCCTACGCAAATACGTCGTCCCATCTAGTTTCCCACTCCCCGGCAGCGTACTCGGCGCACTAAGCTTCGTCCCCGTAGTAATCGCCAGCGCCGCATAAGAAACCCTATCCACTTCCCTCCCATCAATCTCCACACGCCGATCCAACAACACCTCTTCCCCCGTCAGCTCCACCGCTCTAGCCTGCACAACACATCCCTCGACTCCCAACCTGCTCTTCTGGTACGGAATAAACGCCTTATGCGTATCCACGCCCGTGGTAAGCGCATAGCGCGGGAAAGCAAACAGATGCTGGAAATGACTGTTCTTCTCTACTAGCAGGACTCTGAAGTTTCCTTTTTCTGACACTTTGGCGAGGCTTTCGGCGACGTTGAGGCCGACGTATGAGCCGCCTATCACGACGACGGTTCGTGGTGTTTGAGGTGCCATTTTTAGTGCGGTGAGCATGGAGGAGTGTTTTTTATTCTGATGTAGGGAAGTGGTGAGGGAGGAGGAGAAGTAAAAGGGCGAAAGAGAGGGGGTTATTATGTACTTGGTTACGGGGAGGCAGTGGTAGATGCCGGGCATGAATGTCTTCTTATCAGATGGTCGAACGAGGGCGGAAAAGACTTTAGCCGGCGTAATCAGATGGAGTTCGGTAGTTTGAGTGGCCGAGGCGGGTGTTGGCCGCTGGTAAAGGCCGGTAAGGCCGTTTGACCACTCATGCACTCGCTTCGCTTCCTGACTCTTGTTTTGTTCTGCGCTTGTGTGAGATGCGTCGGGTTGGATTGGGTTGGGTTGGGTTGGGTTGAGAAAGGTTGTACGCTTAGAACAGACTTGTTGTGTAGTGCTAATGTCTCTAGGTGATTTGACACTGGTGCTTACAGACAAGATTCACAGCTCAGCATCACCAGCTAGAGTGCCATTAGTAGCACGTCTTGATCAACATCGCTACCGTGTATATTAGTGACATTGAGAACTCTAATCGAAAGCTTGGGGTATATAATCGAGAACAGCCTCCACCGCCTACCACAACGCCTCTTGATTCAATTTAGCAACCCAGACAGCAATCTACAACTTGACGGCCAAACCGTCCATGCACTTGCACGTGCGCCTCGCTATTGCTCGAAATACACTTCTGGAATGAGCATTTATGCCATCGGCTTGCTCAAGTCCTTCTCTTCCTCTTCCTTCAACGTACGAGCTGCAGGCGTTTCGTCCTCGTCCTCATCGCTTGCTTCCCTTGCATCGGGGATCCATTCCGAGCTCCGACGGCTCAGCTTTGCCGCCAGAGGAGGGTCACGAGGACTTGCTAGAGGGCTGGCAGTGTGCATGGCCCTGATGCTGCTGATACTATCAGTGCGACCGTGGCCTAGCAATCCACTTCGAACGCTAAGTCCATCTGCTTGCTTGTTTGCGTAGTAACTATTGCGCTCGCTGCTTAGCACTGGGGCCGTTACGCCAGATACAGAGTAGACACTCGCTCGCTCTGCGTTGGCATTCGACAGGCCGTTGACGTTGCTGGGTCGATTCGAAGGCGAGTAGATGGTGTCAACGTTGCCGGACAGGACACTGAGAGGCAGCGACTCCCGACTGCCTCCATAGTGCGACGACGGTGCCATTGCACGCACCGAGGCATTTGTGTCGAGCGAGTTTCGGCGGCGGCGTTTGGACGAGGACGCGAGGGTCAAGATGGATGCGTCATCTGTGAGGACGTTGTTTGCTGTAGCAACATGGTAGGAGTGCGGGCCCTGCTGAGGAGCCAGATGTGGAGGGATTGCCGAAGGTGGAGGGGATGTGGGGAACTGGTGGGAGAAGTGCACGGGCGGGGCATTCGTAGTCGTCGCAGGTTGGGCTGGCTGGCCTCCACCCAGAATATGCGAGGGTGCACTGGATTGTATAGTGGTCAAGGTGGTGGTGAGGGAGTGCTCCGAGCCGTTGGGCGACGAGAAGGTGCTGCCGCCATTGTGGTTGGTATTGCCCGTGTCTGCCTGTGAGCGCTGCGAGTGCACCGTCTCCGGCATGGTCGCAACCGTCGGGGCATTGGACCTTGTGCTCTTGGCGTGTTGGCGGTGTTGAGCGGCGGCGGCTTCTTCGGCAGAGGTGAAGCTCTCGTGAGAGTGCGGCGTGTTGGGCGTCGAGAAGGAGAGATGGCCCGGCGCATCCGGGTTGATGTGGCCTGACTCTGGGTAAGGGTTATTCTTCGCAGACGTCTTCTTTGCAGCGCTTGCGTTCTTCTTTGCTGTGTTTTGATTGTCGGATGATGAGGGCTTGAGATTGGCAAGGCGCCTCATCCAGCCCGCGAAGGGCCGCTTGCGAGTCGTCTGCCGGTCTTTGAAGCCGCGCATTAGTGAAGCTCGGGTCGTGAACGGGAGAAGAGGACAGCAGGGAGCAGGGGGACAAGAAAGCGATCAATATCAGGAGCTATGTTGGGCGCGGCAATGGCTGTGCAGCATGTACAAAGACGTACCATGGGGTCTCGACGCGGCTTCGGCTGTGGCCATGCTCGTCTAGCGCCAGGAACAGCAGAAGGGGTGAGATTGTGAAGATTGGACCAGACTGGACAAGTCTTGGGCGCGCGTGGCCTGCTTTGGTTGCTGGCTGGGCTCCCGGCGGTGTTCCACGTGGTGTAGTGCGGACTGGGCAACTGCGAGAGCGATGGTCGTTCCCTTAGTGTCCGATGCGCTGGTCGCTCCGCTGGCTGGCCGGCCTGATTCAGGGTGAAGCAGTGTTTGGCTGCACCCCGTGCAAAACAAAGATGTTTGCTGAGGACACTGAGCCGACTGCGCGTGAAGGTCGTGTTATAGCGATGCTGAAACAGAGGAATGTGCCGAGCAGGTGTTGGGCTGGATGCGGCACGAGGGAAAGAGCAATTGGCCGACGGTGCAGGCAGCATGTACTATGTAGCAAGTAGCATGTTCCCCAGCTGGACCCTTGAACTGTAAGGAGCTGCGGCCCGCTGCTGCCAAGCCACATGACGATGCAGCTGCCATCGACGCGCCAGTGGAGACGTCGCAACCTTCCCTGACAGCCATCATCCATCCCCACTCTGTCTGGAACATCGCACTCTACCGCTTCGACATGGCTGGCTGTGCTTCGTTTGTCCATGCCGGCGGCGGTTGATGCACATCATGTCTATACAGCGCTTGCCAGAGGAGGTCGTTGCCCAGATCAAGTCCTCAACAGCCATTGTCTCGCTCAACGGAGTCGTCGTTGAGCTTCTGAAGAACTCTCTCGATGCCAGAGCCTCCAAGATTGACGCGACTGTCGACTTTGCGCGGGGTAGCTGCACGGTTGAGGACAATGGTTTGGGCATTGCACCCGCCGAGTTTGGGGAAGATGGCGGCTTAGGAAAGCTCTATTGTACGTGTGTACTGCTGCACATCAGACAGCATACAAACCAACCGTCACAGGCACATCCAAATACCATTCAGACGATCCTCAGCTTGGTCGCAATGGCACCTTCCTGGCTTCGCTTTCGGCAATGTCTCTCTTGACCATCACATCGCACCACCACGCCTACCGCTCGCACAACTCCATCTCGTTCCACCATTCTCAGCTCGTCGAGAGGCAGGTTCCGTCTGCTGCGCACAGCTATGTACACAACATGCACGGCACCCGAGTAACGGCTCGAAACCTGTTTGGAAACATGCCAGTGCGAGTGAAACAGCGATCAATGGTCATGGATCAACGAACAGAGCACCAACGACTGCGTGATGCCCTGAAGAGGGATGTAGCCGGTCTACTCTTGAGCTGGCAAGGCGCGGTTTCTCTCAAAATTCGAGACGGCGATAACAAGACGATCGTGAACTTCAACACCTCAAATGCAGTCGTGGGAGAGACACACAGTGCAGCAACTGGGAGGCCACGTTCTGCACACCTTGCACTGCTGCTTCGGGTTTTAACGCAAGCCAACTACATTGCGATTGACGAATGGGATTCTTGGGTACCAGCCTCCGCCTCCACGTCCACCCTCACGATTAAGGGTGCAATTTCCATCGAACCGTCACCCAGTAAATTCGTCCAGTTCATATCGTTTGGTTTGCGACCACTTTCTAGTGAACATGGGCACAACGAGCTTTACGACCATATCAACCGTCTGTTCGCTTTGTCTAGCTTCGGAACTGTTGAGGACGACGTCGATGTAGATGAGCAGGAGAAGCTTCGCCGGCAGTTAGACAAGCGCTTCAAGACCGATGGCTATACCAATCGGCAACTCAAGGCTCGCAAGGGTGTCGATAGATATCCTAAATTCCATCTGCGCATCTCGCCAAGGGAAAATCGTAGCTCAAGTCAACCAGATGATCAATTTATTGAAAACGAAGCCAACCTTCAGGCAATCACAGACATTTTCAGTGCCATGGTCACGCAATGGCTCTCAGTTCACCATTTTCGTCCCAAGAATATGCGTAAAAGACCAGATCCACCAAGGACAGCATCGACGCCTACGAGTGAAGCAGAGAAGGAAGCCCACACACCATCAGAGAAGCGTCGAGCGCGAACGAGTACACCGACAAGGCCTTCATCAGGTGCTTCAAGAATGAAGTCTGTAACAACAGACACTGCCCCAACAAAACGACCGGTTCTGGTCCCTTTGGACAATGCTTCGCCGAGGCCGCACCGTCAAGCTTTTGCAGAGTGGTCACGGATTAAGAGTGGAAAGTCAAACTTTTTCGATGGAACCTGTGTATCAGCCAAAGAAACTATACACGGACTTTTCGACAAGCCTACTGCTTCTGGTCCGAGAGCCATAAACACTCAGCCATCAAGCTTTGAAGAACAGCAGGAACACGCGGTTTTTGACATCGCACCAATTCCGAAGGGCGCGTTGGATGGGACAGATGACTTGACATCGACTGAACAGGAAAATCAAGACCAGACCACGATCGATACAATCTCGGACGAAACCGTATTGTGGACCGATCCATCGACTAGGAAGACCTACCTCTTCAACGCTCGAACAGGCTGTGTCATGCCGTCTAGGCATACGCGACCCCATACAGATCCCATAACCTCCGAGCTTCACCCCACTCAGAAAACAGTGCGCAGCTTACGCCAGACGGCACCTAAGCCTACTACCGCCGAATCTGTAAGGACACCATGGCTGGACGGGCTGCTGCACACCTGGGAGAACCCTGTCTTCAAGCCAAGCGAAAAAGGCATCCAACAGATATCGCTTCAGGATGGGTTGGAACGTGAGCTACAACACCCGCAACGCTTGAACGGCTCTCATTTCTATATGGAGAAAGTATTCAGCAACGCAGAGTTGAGTTCGGCTAAGTTATCGAAAGAAGGGCTACGTAGCGCTGAGGTTATCTCACAAGTCGACAAAAAGTTCATCTTAGTGAGGTTGAAAGACTTCACTGCCGGCTCTGAAGCAGGTTCAACCGTTGGCATTTTGGTTCTAATCGACCAACATGCAGCGGACGAACGCATTCAAGTCGAGATGCTTCTAGCCAAGCTCTGTGCTCCGGTAGCAGCCAACAGCTATCCAGGTTACCAATCTGTACTTGGTCACACCTCCAACGTCAACTTCGTGAACTTAGAGAAACCTTTACAGTTCCTCATCTCTTCTCAAGAGCACGATCATTTTGTGGCGCATGCTGCAAGCTTTGCAGCCTGGGGTATTTTATACGACATCCATGCCACTGCTCCTACCAGTGGCAGGGCTAGCTCATCGATGAGAGACGGGTTTATATTGTCAGTAACGACTTTGCCGCCGGTAATATCAGAGCGTTGTAAGACCGACCCTCAAATCCTAATCACCTTCCTTCGATCAGCGCTCTGGAGATATGTCGAATCACCACTCGCCTCACAGACCATCTCAAGCGAGAGAGAAGCGAGTTGGGTGAAGAAGATCTCTACATGTCCACCAGGTCTCATTGACATGGTCAATTCACGCGCTTGTCGATCGGCGATCATGTTCAACGACGAGCTTAGTCGGGAGGAGTGTATTGACCTGGTGAGCAAGCTAGCCGACTGTACGTTTCCGTTCATGTGTGCTCATGGACGACCGAGTATGGTTCCCATCGTCGACCTTAGCACAGTAGGTGCACTCATAGACGAGTCTGGCTTTAGTAGACGTAAGATCGAAGGGTCTGGAAGCAGTTTTGTCCAGGCGTGGAAGAAGTGGAAGCGATAGTAGTTCAGTCAATTCGAGCAGTAGGCTTATTGAATGAATGCCTTGGTTGGGAAACAAGTAGTCGCACCACAACCTTGTCATCTGATACTGCGGACCCCATCCAACCTATCTTTCTCCTGAGAACTAAACCCACATTTCACGAGCAGACATCCTCCATGAGCCCCTCTCTTTTCCTTGAATAGGTTCTATACAGGGGCTTGCTTTCGAGAAACCCGATCTAACTGCCGCCTCGCACACATCGATGCGTTGCGTGAATTCAAACGAGATTCCTACACCTTAAAACATACCCCTCCCCGGATATATGCAGGCTGTGGCAGGTGCAGGAGCACTGCGGAATGCAGGAGGTGCTGGTGCGACGTGTGGGGTCGTTTTACGTGGGGGCGGCGCGGGGTTGAGGATGGAGTTTAGGAGCTGAAAATGGAGGAGTTGTCTTGCGCGTTCGTGCGTTTGTGGGCTTTGGTTGTGGTGATGGACGGGTGGACGGATGGTGAGGCGCCGTGCGCTGTTTCGCTGAAAGATTGGGGTTTTTTGGAGATCTGGTGAAGTTGAGGCTATACTATACTGTGCATCGGTCGGGATTGAGTAACTGTGTACCGCCACCCGGTCATGATGTCTGGTAGTCTCTTTAGACAGTTCTTAATTCGCGTTTTGAAACGTTTGGAAGATAGTGAATGCCGTGGTGTTCTGACAAGCGACAATCAACTATGGATATCCGCGCGAACTCTCATACCCTTCACGCGCTTACATGTATGCTAAACGTTAGACGTCTTGGATACTTATCGTTGATGTTTTTCTTAGTATGTATCTGCATGCATCTGCATGAAAGCTCGATATCGCGAGCTTGCTACGCGCTTGTTGGTATCGCTGGATAGGCGAGGCTGAAACATGCACATGTACCACCTGCGACGCGATGGCGCTTAGTTGCAGAATAGAAGAATCCTACGGTTTGGCTCGGGAGGAGAGTATTTGAGCATCCAGGTGCCGGAGTTTTGGGCTTAGATTTGATGGTTGAGATATCTATTTGTTTCTCTTCTTCTTTCTATTTAGTTACTTCGCACCAGTCGATAGACGATATGTTTGAACGAACTGTGATGAAGCAAGGACGCTGGCCGTCTGTGTCTGAGCTAGTCGTCATCAAGGTCTTGCTCTGGGGAGTTTGGGAGGCGGTGCTTGGACAGTGGGGGGCACGAGGGAAGTCGCAGTCGTATCCTGCTCTGAGGGCGCCTGAGGACTACTGTAAGCTTAATGTGAGTACATCGAGCACTAGGGCTTTGGTTCAGAGTTTGATGTGCTGCAGTGGACGTCTACTGTGTCAGCTGTTGGTGTTTTGAGACCAGTTGATGAGGGCACACTTCCAGCTTCGTTTGGATTGTTGGTGTTGATGAGTGGCATGATTGTGGCAGTCTATATGGTTCAGTGCTTTGTGAAGAGAAGCTCGAATCCTTGGGAGTACTTGGGATGGCCGGGAAAGCACAGTACACCCAAGCAAGATGCTTTATCGAAATCACCGGAAATCGAACAATTTTCTGAGCCGCCAGTCGTTGTACAACAAGAAACTTCTGCAAATGATACACTCGCCGTGTCGGCGCTTGACGGGATCCTACGTTTTCCCCTGGAATCTCGGTCTACGGCAGACAAGCCTACTGTGGCCGGAGTTGCAGATGATACGAAATTATTTCAAGAGGAAGACCGAGCCAGCACCTATTCAGTAAGCAATTTGGCGTTCTCAGGGGCAATTGTCACCATTGACATTCCACCATCTCCGATACAACGGCCCGACGAAGACGATATTGATCATCTCTCAGATCTTTTGCAGAAATGGTGAAAGGCTGCTACAAAAGGAGGTATCCGACGGTTACCGATGGCTTACGTGATGTCCTCAAACAGACGAAAGAAAGACCAAACCTCTGTATCGTCAAGCTCGTGGTTGTTTTGTGTGCACAAGTCTGTTTCCAGGGCGACTCAGGCTGAGCCCAACAGGCCTGAATGGATCATCTTGAGAAAGGTTGGCAAACGAGGACGTCGTGGCAGTCTGCACAGCGAACGATGGAATGGAAGCCTTGTATTAATGATACTGCGTAATGTAAGACTATGCGCTCGATGCGCAGGTAAGCTCGGCCGTGGTACAAATATGACAACCGGAAGGCTGACCCCTCTGAAGGGCATAAGACCAATGATGCAGCTGACCTCACAAGGGACAATGCTGTTGTTCTTGGAATGGGCAAGTCCAGGGCAAGACCGGCGAAGATGTAGACATGCAAAGAACTCGGACTTTCTTGTGAGAAATTTGACCAGTATTCGGAGATGATGGTAATCCATGGTTCCACTTGGGGAAGAGGGGGTAACCGGAGTTGGAGCTCTCCTCAGGCTGACTGAGATCATTTGTAACCCCGTTTTCATGTATTCATCAGTATCTCGCGGTGTACAATCACCGGCCGTTATAGACCTCATGGGTATCATCTTCCGGTTTGCCTGCGTTGGGTTCATGCGTTGTAACGAGGAGGTAGGATGTCCCCGGGACCTGGCGGTTAGTGGTTTCTCCTTGGCAATAATCCGCGGCCCCGCTCCTTCCCACAGCCACAGACATTTCATGACGTGCCACTCTGCAATCCAGCCCATCGTCACACCCAAGGTTTACCATCAGACGACGACCCTGCTTTGCGACAACCTCCTCTATTAGCGATGAGCAAAGGATCCGCAGTGGAGAGTCTCCGATGACCATACCCACCAGCTTTGATGATCAGAACGTGGCTGGGCCCGCTAGACCCAGCAGACACCGTCGAGTAAGCGGCGCAACCTGATCAAGCTAAGTTCAAGCCTCATCAAGTGTTCACCGTATCCAATCGTCCGAAAGGAAATCCGCTATTCGATTTAAGCATGGCGCCGGACGGTGGAGCGCAAAAGGCGGATAATCCAGTGCAGCACTGGGCAAGACAAGCTTTGCTGTCGGTGAACACGAGCCCAAGAAGGCTGGTAAGCCGGACTGTGGTCACTTCTGAGTGCATTTGTACTTGAGGGTCTCCAGGCCCTTGTCCCCTGTCCCTGCTCTTTCCTGCCCTCTGCATTATCTCGACGACTGCAACACCTGCAGTGCGACAGGACCGAAGTCGCCATGGAATACCGAAAGCTTCTAACACTAACGCTGGTGCCATCGATACTCTTGTTGCTTCTGTCTTTGGTTTCAGTGGCTCTGACGACACACTATTGGATTATTGGCGACTGGATTACACCAAGAGGAGTAAGAGTACAAACCAGCACTTTCAACGACCGTACACAATCCTACACGATCGATGAGACTATCGTTTACTTTACGGAGACGGATACCGATGCCACGATTGTTTCTGGATGTTTATGCTTGACCGCCGGTGTTGTGGCGGTTATTGCGTGGGCGCAGTTGCGAAAGCCGGGCATGGACTCGCAGCATTTGGATGTACGGATCACAGCGCTCTTCAACATGAATTAAAGAGAGAAAAATTCTGATACCAACAGACTAAGCGACGTTTCTGGATTCTTGCCGTAGGCGTGATGACCGTTGCTGGCGCAGTGGTTGCGCTTGCGTCTATCATCCTTCATTACACCAACAAGGGCGACGACGCATTCGGGTGTAGATCTGAGACACTTCAGATGGCTGGAAAATTCAACACGAACAAATACTGTACAAGAGAAACGGCCGCTTGCAATTTTCTGCCACAATACCTTTCGAGAGCGGACAAAGGTACTGCCGCGCTCGGATGCACAGAAGCAGTAAGTTCTTCATCAATCCCTTGACGTACTCGCTGAACATCATGTAGGTCGCTGTAAAGTGGATACAGATTGCTTTGATTATCCTGTCGCTTCTTGTTTTGAACATGTTTGCCGTACAAGCATGGTTGCGAAGGAAGACACGAGCAACGCGAATGGTCAAAGCCGAGAAGGAGCCCATCCCACAGGACTCGAACGAGGGTTTCACTTCTAATGAACGATTCTAATTTGCTGTACAACACATTCCACACGACTATTACGACTCACGATTTCTCAACGAATACGACCCCATGTTGCATCACCGGCGTTTGGCCTTCTTCGTATATATCACGGACTCACGTCACCACGAAGCACTGCAAGACTATGACTATGCACAGAATAGAGTACAGCATTGGCTAGCTACATTATCACCAAAGAGCTGCAGTGGCGTTCACAACAATGTCTGAAGCCCTTAAACACTCAATAGAGCGTTCTGCCGCATGCATGACACATTCTTAATGTAATATCAAACTTCAATAACAAGTTTTGACAAATATTCGTCTTCTTCCTCGCCTCTCTACAAGTTGCAGACACTGCTTCGACTGATGCAGCCATGCGCACGGCTAATCGGTATAAAGCATGGACGGCCTGATGACCTCACGAGGTCACGAAACGTCCCCAAATCCTGATTCGCCTCCAGCTTCTCCACACTTTAGCCCCCCTAGATCTGCGCCATTGCCGCAGCCTCCTTGTCAGCATCATAGCTAGCGGCGGACTTCCCAGCCTCGTGCTAAGTCTTACTTCGTACGTGGTCGTTGGCTAGATGCTGTCGGGACGCGGACCGGTCGTCAGCTAACCTGTTTTATTGTGAGACTGCATCAATGCTCTGATTTCCTGAATGTCAGAAGGGTTCGTCGTGAGTTGATGCCCGGCTATTGCACACAATGGATGGAAATCACGCAACACGTACAGCTATCGGAGGGCTTGCGTCCTTGGCTGTGCCAATAGTAACTCTGCACTGTCCGTTGCGGTCGCAGTTCTAGGTTTTTTGTGCACAAAGTGTTGACACGGTTTTAGTTTTACGACTTGTCAACAGCATCTTGTGTAGCAAAACTTAGATCAGGGCTATAGCTATAGAAAGACATTGTTAGGCTATACACACGCTCGCGCCTTTTCGTGGAAGGGGACGGATAAGCCCACTTCAACGCGTGCAGCTTCACCATACTAAACAGTATCACCAACTCCAGCTCCGCAAACCTTGACGCAACTTTTGAAGTATTGGAATGTGAATGAAGCAGTTGTTATAGCTCCGTGCTTCTGCGGTTCAAGCAATCAATCCCTAAGCATTTTCACGTCAGTGTTGACTGCCATGACCACGAATCTCTTGTCTTCACCTATCCCTAACCTACGAAACCTGACCCTCGCTGATGTTGTCCAACACTTTAAAGCTGGTACACTGACATCCACCCAGCTAGTGCGTGCCTACCTCACTCGCATCGCCGAGGTCGATCATGAATTCAATTCTGTTATCGAAGTCAACCCCGATGCCTTAGCCATCGCTCAAGCTCGAGACGACGAACGTACCCAAGGCCATTACAGAAGTATGTTGCACGGCCTGCCTATCCTGCTGAAAGACAATATCCCCACACTGGACGCGACAGAAACGACGAGCGGTTCTCTCGCACTTATTGGCGCAAGACCGGCTAAAGAAGCTGCCGTGGTCACAGCCTTGAGGAGCGTAGGTGCTGTGGTCTTAGGTAAGGCAAATATGGCGGAGTGGGTGGGTTTTCGCTCCACGAGTGGGTGTTCAGGTTGGTCCCCTCGAGGGGGGCAGACAACAGGCCCGTATGTGAAGGGGTCGAAAGCCAGTGGGAGTAGTGGAGGCTGTGCCGTTGCGACAGCCTTAGGTCTGTGTTTCGCTGCTATCGGGACAGAGGTAGGTGTACCTGCAGAAGGTTAACCGATGAATTGCTGCGACTGACGGTGCAATAGACGTGCTACTCGATCGTTTCGCCGGCAGAGAAATCCGGTGTAGTCGGTTACAAGCCAACAAAAGGCCTCATCCCTAACGAAGGAATGATCTATGCAAGCAAGCGACAGGATACAGTCGGTGTGCTTACCAAGTGTGTCAAGGATGCTATGCGTATCACTCTCGCCCTTACCGAAGAGGCACAACGCAACAGCTTTTCGCCGCTTCAAAAAAGATATAGCCACCCGGAAAGGTGGATATACGACTTCAGACGCGCTTGCAATGCCGATGACACGAGCCTGGCTGGTATTCGTATCGGTATACCCGTGGGTCTTGCTGACATAGAAGGTACGCCAACGTGTAAGCTCAGGAGTTTCGAACGGGTTCTAGCTCTGATGGAAAGCAGCGGCGCTGAAATAATCCGGAACGTCGAGCTTACTGGTGCATGCGAGTACCAGAGCTTGTCTCAAGAAGAACGGCGAATTACTCTAGACACTGAGATGAAGGTCGCCATCAACGCTTACCTATCAAGCTTGCTGGTTAATCCAGAAAGAATCAACAACATCCAAGACCTTATCGAATTCACTAAAGCTTGCTCAGATGAAGAGTATCCTGCTAGAAATGTCGAAAGATTAGAACGAGCGCAGGCGACTAATACGGAAAATGAGATGTACAAAGCAATGTGCGAGAAAGACAGATACTTCTCTAGCTGCATAGAAAGGACCCTTGATCGTAACGGCTGTGATTTACTTGTGGTACCTGCCCTTTCTGTCACCTTACAGTCCTTTGCGGCGAAGGCTGGATCTCCCGTCATGAGTATCCCTATTGGCATCTATCCGAAGAGCTCACCGGTTGAAACTGATTCCAAGAATGGACTCATTACAGTCGCGCCGGGTATTCCGTAATGTTGGCCCTCTAACAAGTGGTGGAGTTGTGAATTAATTCTTGACTAGGTTCTCGATGTTTGTTTTTGCGAGGCCGTACGACGACGTAAAGGCGCTCAAGGTAGGAAGTGTCACCGAAAAGCAGAGTAGAGTAAGAGGGCAACTAGAGCCGTACATGTTACCGAAGATCGAGGTTGGTTGTATACCGAATGAGTAGTGATTGTTGTACGCTCGTCTGACTGTAGTCTGGACCTGCTACTGTGTGAGTAGCTTCTTAGAGTTGTCGGGTAATAAGAAATAGAAGAGCACATGACATACTACGAAATGCCAACTGCGATACCTCAATGTAAATAGTCCTTGAGGCATCATCATTGTGGTTCAATGCCAATTGCAGGCTATCAGTCGATTTTGATATAAGTTCTCGCCTTTACGCTCATATCCTCATCACTGGGAAAGCTCCACTCACTTGACTGCGCATACGAATCGTCCTCACTCGATGCGTTCACGTCTGTCGTAACCGCTCGACGACGCGCAATATCACTGAGTGGGGACAGATTCGCAAGGCCTGTGCGAGCTGGCGATTTTGATCTGCGTCTCTTGGTCTGGTGGTCGCTGATCTCAGAGCTGTTGTTCGAAGGAGACTGCTCTCGTTTGGTCGTCGTGGCATGAAAGACGTTGTTTGCTTTTTTCTGTTCAGGATTGGTGGACAAATTCTGCGATGGTACACTGCTGCCAACATTTTCGTATCGGCTCCGAATGCGCTGTACAGTGTGTGCCTCATTAGCTCGGTGACCAGTTTGCGAGATGTTCGCAGTAGCGAGTGCCCATCGCTGTAGAGCCTCGATCGACTGGAGCGCTGCTTTGGGCGCAATTTGATCATCGGCTCGTTCGTTTGTGTCTTCCCGGCTCTTAGAAGGGCGTTTGGAGCTGTGTTTGGCACGAAAACGATCCTTCATGGTGCTGTTGTGTTGTTATTGGTGAGGTTCGGATAGTAGAGAAAGAGCCGGAGAGCAAGCTGTCCAGACAGGAAGGAACAAAGGCAACCGGGTGCCAAGTGACGTTAGAAATTAAGAGTGGACAGCGATGAAGTGACTATCGGATGTGAGATATCCTCGGTAAGTCTTGCATATGCCGTTAAGCGTGTCGAATCCAACACCTTTCCTTAACACATCAATGGAGAGCAGAGATGGTTTCTCATAATAGAGCTCTTCATCACCGCGAAGGAACAAGCTTGAAGTGCATTGTACTTTGCGTATGACTACCTAAATGCATGAGGGCCTTGCTGTGCCCCACTTAACATGCAAACAGAGCAGAGAGGAAGGCGTCATCGATTAGAGACGGAGAACATTCTTACCTCTCTTTTGTTGTGCCCTCCACTCATTATCTCTTCCGTGCAGTTATCGATATCTTCTCGTGGTGTGCCTCGGAAACGACGCTCTGCCGCCACAGACGCTGGGTTTCCCAGCAGCTTGGGCGCGCAGCTTCCCTGCTAAATCAAGCCGCTGCTCGTACGATAGACGCGGATTGCGCCAGTCGACAGGTGCGTGAAATAATTATTACGACCTTACAGAGGGCTTCATTGGCTATAGCTACATCTGCAGGCAGAGAACCATGCTCCACGGTACCATGTAAGACGAAAATATGGTGACGATTGCTGTTGTACAAGAGTGGGCAGGCAGGAGGGCGAAGGATTCGACCACCAACAAGCGGAAGGTCACTTCACTATCAACGCTGTTCGAATCGGCCCGACCTCCAACGTGCCGTACTTACGCAGATGAAATCTGCGCTTCACATCATATGGTGCATCTGGCTGTTGACGAAGGCTCTAGTGTCGCATATGAAATTCCTTGGTCCACTTTTCTGATTCTTGTTATTGGCCTGATGAATGTAGAATGCAACCTCGAGGCACTGCCACGCCTCTCTACTCCTTTGGTACCATCGTTCTGAAAGACCAACATCATAAAGCTCCACCTGAACAAAGCGATGGTTCACTGCATTACCCAGCTTTCACTTGTTTTTGCGCTGGAAAATCGACATGGCTTCTCATGGCAATACAGCACATACCGGCACTGGCACCCATACGGACCCCACATCGGATTCGGCTAGTCAGTCCGACCCGTCAGTAGAGATCGACGTGAGACTCCAAACGTCCCGTGGCACACCGGGATCACCTGCTGATATATATTATTAGGGGTTTGACAGTGACTCTGCTTTCGGAGAAGGCCAGTCTTCGTATGTAGCAACCTCACACTCAACCAACTCACTGCAAACACAACTCACTTCAATCAGATACACCATATCAGTAAGCTCTTCAGTCTTTAATTTTCGCTATGAGAACGGAAGGAGATATCATAGCTACGCCGAAGGCCAATACCCGTTACCGAACGATGAGGTATGTTGCATTGTCAGTGTTGTGCCTTATGCTGGGTTCTCACACAAGCCAATACAGGTAGAGGTCGATAGACTGAATCTTCAACACCATGCCTTTCGTCTCACCCTCGGCGGACAGCTCTACCGAGCACCTATTCGAAATGATGTCCAGAAAGTGCTCGATGTAGGATGCGGGACTGGGATCTGGTCGATTGAATTTGCTGATGAGCATCCCTCTGCTCATGTCCTAGGAACAGACCTCAGCCCAATCCAACCGGAAGAAGTACCTCCAAACTGCGAATTCCTCATCGATGACTGTACAAAGGACTGGATCTTTCATGATCAATTCGATTTCATTCACACGCGCGCTCTAGTAGCAGCTATCAAAGATTGGAGTCAACTTCTCGAGCAAGCTTACGCTAATCTCAAGCCTGGAGGCTACGTTGAGTGTCAAGAACTTACATTTCCCATCAAATGCATGGATCCTGGAGTAACAGTTGAGAACTCGCCCCTTATGCGATGGTCGCAATTCTTCTTCGAAGGGGCTAACAAGATTGGCTTGGATGCGACTGGCCCTCGTCATCTGGCTCCGCGGTTCCGCGATGCAGGGTTTACAGCCGTCAATCTCAAAAGTTACAAATGGCCACTGGGCACATGGGCCAAAGGTAGCAAATTCAAGCTCCTCGGTCGCTTGGTGTACGAGGATTTATGGGACGGTCTTCCCAGTCTCTCTCTAAATCTCTTCACTAGAAGCCTGCAGTGGTCACGAGAGGAAGTTGAGGTACTTCTAGCCGAGTGTAGACAAGAATCTAAGAGAAAGGATCGACACTACTATATAGATGCGTACGTAAAGCCGCTAGCAACTTATCATTTTGATATGCTGATACAATAAGTCTCTTCTGGTACGCGCAGAAGCCTGGGGACGCCAGCAAGATACCAATCCCACAAGATCACGTTCAAGAGGAGGAACTTCTTGAATCCGATGAAGAAGAGTCAACGCAATGATATTAAGAGCCAGCGTTCTGACTATCAACAACGTGTCCTTACTTGCGATTGCGGATCGGTCTAGAATATGCGTTGAGGCCCTTTTCACAATGTTATCATCACATCACCAGCCTTGAACACAAAAATGCTTTAATCATTGTCTGTTCTGCACAAACGTTAACCGTTTTCGAAACAAATTCACTTAGCATCAACAATCTCCCTCAGCCTCTCCCTAGATGCTACTCGCAACCACTCTTTAAATGCCCTACTATCTGTTCTCGGCATCCATACACCATCTACCTTCTCGAGTAACTGTCTCCAATTATCACCCATCAGAGTGCCGTAAAACTCATGGTAGGCCAAAACTGCATCCTGTGGTATTCCCATTTCTCGAACCATGATGTGGCTTTCACTGGTCGAAGTCACCGTGATTTCTACTTGCTCAGATGTCAGGGGAACAGATTCGGAGGTTGATATAGTAATCTCTTTGAGAGTGGAGGTTTGTTCTGCTTCAGAATTGCTCCTTTTCCTCTTGCGAAACCCGTAGTTTGATACTATATTTGTTGGTCTTGGTGCTGCTTTTGGAAGAACAGGTTTTGATCGAAGAACCTTCGGAGCCTGTTGTTTGTCAGTAAGACTTCACGTTCAAGAGATAGGAGAATACTCTAGACGAGCGCTTTCAATATGCGTTCCCTTCCTGGCCGAGGCCGCTTGCCTGTCTTTGGCCGCGTTGCGAGTAGGTCTGACCTTCGATAGGTTCGCTGCAGGTTTAGTCGTATTCTCGCTCACTCTCGACTTTCTCTTTACTTCTGCGATTCCGCCACCAAATGATGTTATCTCTTCGCCTTCACTTTCCGTCTCTTCACCGCTAATCTTCTCACTCAGCTGCTTTAGCTGCACCATCATCAAATCCCTTGTTAAGTTCTCTTCCTTTCTGTCCCCATCAATATATCCCCACATGCTGAAGCTTCTTACCTTCGCCCACGCTTCCATCTCAACTCTCTGTCTCACAATATCAGGTGTCTCCAATCTCCTCACAGTGACCTCAGGCGTAGAGGTGTTCAGTCCCTCAAAAGTGAGAAGAAAGCATGGCTGCGAGGGGAAAGAGGTATTGCCACAGGGGAGAGGTTCAATAAGAAGGGCAGCTGTACGTGCAGCCTTGTCGAATATTGAAGCAGATGCTGACTGAGTAGGGAAGGTAGGTTGGAGGCGCTCAGCAAGCTGGGGAGAGTCGACCATCTTGCTCATTTGGTTGTTGAAGAAGGCAGTTGTCGTAGTCGTGGGCCTGGTATCAATGGCTATCGGATGTGCTGGAGGCTGCGAAGGCGCTCAATTGTAGCGATCTCAGCTTCGAAGTGTACTGGGACACGTGCAAGAATATTGTTCAAAGGTAGGCCTATTCTTTTGCGCGAAAAGTATCAGAAAACGTAGTGGAAGTGCTGATCGCTGAGAACAAATTTCGTGCAGCCTCTGTAGGTTCTAGTAGCTTTTTCATGATCATGGCGTATGAACCATGGAACAAAATCGTCGCAACCACACCTTGAGTCAAGATCAAATGTAAGTCACAGCTGGTGATATCCATCTGAGCTCATAAGCAATCACAGGTCCATACGCACGCCAAGACGCAGACAAACATTGCTGCCATGGTTCTGTAAGTGCATATACAGAAAAGTCCGTCCTGGCCGGTAACACTGCCTTTGCTAACGATATCCTAGAGATACCGCATTAGACGTTACCCATCGTTCGACCAGTAAACTACAACGCCGCCAGCATTTCTTTGTTATGGCAGCTCGCTGTCCTTGTAATTGACAGGACTTTCTCCTGCTCGATGATCTCCTGTTCCTTGAATTTTGATATTAGGTCCATTGTACTGCGCCGTACGCTGACCATGCTTCTTTTCTCTGAACGATCATCGTCCTCGCTCGCAAACACAATACCTGGATGTACACTCCCCCTGCTGATGACACTAGTGCGACTCACATGACTAGCATTGCGCGAATGCCTCGCTGATCGCGTAGGCATAGTGCGTGAATGCATTGATGGGCGCCTGCTGTCCAACGAAAATCGAGAAGGTGCAAAATCCTCGCAACCGAAGCCGGCATCAGTGCTGACACGAGGATAGGAAGGAATACAATCGTTGTAATAGACTGACCAGCCACGGGCATTGTCTAGTATACGTTCATCTTCGTCAGCACCGTCTAGGAGGGCCAGCTCGTTCAGATTCGGTGCCGATGAGTTTCGCCGGGGGCGCAATGTGGCCATCGAATCATGTGCCTGCAATTTCAAGATCTCCTGAGTATCGATTGTGCGACGCTTCGCCACCGAAGCCTGATGTCTACGATCTGTATCACTGCTGCCGTCCAACGAGGACCCCTGCTTCCACACTTCTGGAAGAATCTCAAGCTCTGGAAATTCCAGCACACCACCGGCCGCGATAGAGCTGCGGTGATTCCGGCCATGCCTTCTGAATTCTGCTGATTGACTCTTGAAGATTCTAGAGTAATTCTTGAGAAACGTTTTGCCGAAGGTCATTGAATTGCTTTTGGGTATATGTCCAATGCCACGTTTCTTCTTTCGCTTCTTCTCTCCCGGTAGCGACGGCATCGATGGTATACGTTCTGTAGGATCAATCTCATCCTCATCAACGTCTTGAGCTGCTGCAAACTTTATCGCTGCTTCGAGTGCAAAGTCACGGCTCTCTACACAGTCCGACTTCCCAGCGGAAAAGGCGCGCTCGTTGCGGGTGTGCGAAGGATAGCGACCCCAAGCTCCCACAATATCGGTATCATCGCCCTGCTTCTCAAACGCAATGGAGAGTTCCCTGCCAAAGTCATTGTCACTTGCGCCCACTGTAGCACTGCGCCGCGCTATCAGCTCAGGACGGGAGGTGTTTCCGGGATCTCCAGACACTTGCGGTGCGACCGAGGAACCAAAGAAGCTCTCAGATGCATTCGTATCATCTTGTTTTGTCGAAGGCATGGCATCATTAGCGCTGTGTCGAGTCGCAATGCTGCCACTGCGTTCGCGGAAAGGACTAGCGTGGACAGCAAGATCGCGGTTCTTCGGTAGAAACAAAGACGCCTTCTCCTCCTGATGGGCTTTGAGTGCTTGATTCCAAACATGGTCTGCCCCTTTGTGCTTCCTCAGTGCATCTTGCTCAGCTTGTAAGCTCATCATGGACTGAGACTGTCGTCGTTCTCGGTCATCCGGCACTGCAAGCGTATCGAAGGCCGCATCGCCAGTCATAATCGAAGGCCTGGGCTTCAGAGAGGCGTCGCTCTGACTGCGTGCACTAAGGCGTTTAGAGTTGAGGGATTTCATGATTGAGTTTGACGGAGTTATCCTTTTTCGCGGGGGCGAGGGGCTGAATTCTTCGCGAAACTTTGACGTTTTGGTGACAGCAACGCTGTTTTTGCGTGCTAGTGAGCCTGGTGTAGTGAGCAAAGGGTCTGTGGTCGCCATCGACCGTGTAGTTGTAAGGTTGGATGGTTCGTATCGTGATGCCGCTCGGGGGGTTTCTTCGCTATCGAAGAAATTGGAGCTGCCTCGCCTGGCCCGTGGAGAGTTGACTGGAGTTTTGCTGAAACTGTCACGATCTGTACCCATCCGACCCAGGCTCCTGAGCGATGCAGCAAAGTCGTCAGGCGGGCTCTGAGGTCGGCTCGAATAAATGGAAGATGCTATATCTCCACGCAGGTCATACTTGTTTGTCAAAACCTCGCCCCACCTGGAAGGTACCTTCGAGCTTGCGAATCCCGAGCTAGATGTCTGTCGGTCATGTCGAATTGGTTGTTTGTTCAGATGAGAGAATTGACTCTGACCCGAGACCGCTCGTCCTTGGACAGATCGGGTATGAGATGGAAGCTCTGGTGCATCGGAAAATTGCTCCCACGATAATAGTGACCCTGAACGCAGGTGATGTGAGATACGCATGCTGTCAAGATGCACCGAGTGGCGTAGGTGCTCATCTTCTTCATTATAGTCATCGGGGACTGCGTCCTCTCTGGAATCTTGCGCCTTCGCCCAGAGAGTCTCTCGAACCAATAAAGATGGGCGTGGACTGGTGATAGAGGTCGGTTGTTGTATGCGAATTTCGACTGGTCGAGTATTTGTCTCAGGAGCGTTATTTGGAGTTACTTCAGAGGGCTTAGTATTGCGATAAGTAGATGTAGGACTTGCGTCCCGTGCCGTTAAAATAGCCTGATTGAGAGGGAGCGATACGCGCGAGCTGCTGTGACGTGATGGTGCAGGAAACTGTGACAAACGAAGGCTCTCGTTAATTGCATCCGACCATAGCACTCCATGTTGATCACAGCTGGTAAGACTCGGAAGTCGTAATGGTGATAAGGGTGATACTTGTGGTAGACGTATTGACGTAACAGACTGCGAGCGTCTGAACCCACGGTCATTCTGTTTTGAGACATCAACTCGTAAGTTTGGTGTGCTGAGAACGTGACCAACACGGGTGGCTAGTGAGACAGTTGCAAGCTTTTGAATTTGATACGGCTGCAGATCGCGATTGCAGTCAGCATCAATGCGACTCTTCGTAGATGAGCCTGGTGTCACTTTGCTGTGGACGTCAGCGAAGTGATGCACACTGACAGAAGCAAACTCACCTCCTAGTAGACGGTGACCACTTGACGCTGTGAATGCTTGCTCTCTTGCTAGGGGTCCTTTTGCTAATATTCTTTGCGATGTCATCTAGCATTTCAGCATCTGAGTCGTAACCATCCTCATCTGGTCTCTTGTCGCTTAGCAGATCTTTGCGCAGATGCTCCTTGGTGATTTGCAGCTGTTGTTTCGCTTCGTCTTTGGATGTTCTGACAATGGTGTCTTGGTCTCCGGTCGTGACCTTTTGCGTTGCTTCAATGTGTATCTTCAGTCCCGAGCTCTTTCCTTTCAGGTCTCTCGAGAATTTTCGCTTGATCAAAGATCGCATACTCGTCATCCTGTGTAGGCTGTGCAGGCTATAGATCGATGTGCGACTGAAGCGCGCACGGGGTACTCGTGTTGGCGTTGTTTGGTCCTGCGCGCCATCCTGAGCTTGATTGAAGATTTGATGAAGCTCGTGAAGTTCGTCAGATCGGATGCTTGTGAAGCGTGAGTTCGGTGACCCATATTGTTCTGGAAGCAGGGGTTGCTTTGTAGGCGTGATGCCGGTGAGGCGTGCGTTGGGCAACTCGGGTGAATCTGATCCGTCATCTTGCTCTGCTGTACAACATAGCTTCGACGCCATATTCGGGACGGTGTGGTGGGATAGGTGAGTTGGACGGGTCTGCTACTTGTTGACGTCCGTGGTCTGTGTACCACGTGGTGTGGCCGCCAAACATTGAGAATCGGAAAGCACTTGTTGCTGCAGCAGGTGCAAATGCCTGTACAAATGCCGTATAAAGTCTGCTGTAGCACCTTTCTTTTGTCTCAATGAAACACCAAAGAAGGTGCGATGTCAGCTACTCACTGCAATATCCACTCATTCTTGCCACTGCGACCATTTATACCGTTCTTAGCTGCTGACTGAATACAAGGCTTTGAGGTCTGAGCAGTGGGCGTGAAGTCGCAAGGTTTCGATTGAGGCGATCGGTGACTTGGGCTTGAGTCTGCGTACACAAATAGTCAAGGTCTGATATTCTGTCAAGCTCATTGTCCACCGGTATAACTTTAGCTGCTCAATTTTTTGCCGCTTGCATCTTCGCTGTATAAAGCCTGATCTTTGAGCCAAGCTGCCACACCCTCAGTACACAACTGTCCCACTTCATCCCACTTGCCCTCTTTCGCAGCATTACGTACCCTTGTCGAACTGATGCCTACGCCTTCACTGGCTTGTACCATATCGATATTATTGCCCCATTGCGGCTTGAAGCCATCCTTCTCACGTGTACCGTCCCTCAGATTTTGTACATATCTTTGCTGCTCTTCCACAGTGCCAAACTCTTGCGATGATTTATCATTGGAATCAGTTGGCCGCTGAGTGACACGCAGCTTATGGCCAGCGTCGAAGAATGGTTCTAGTGCTGAGAGAGGCGGATCATACTCAGGGTAGTACTTGGGGTTGCAGAAGCGGATAAGAGTATCGTAACCAGTGAGGTGGACGTGAATTGGGTTCGATGAATAGAAAGGAGGGGTCGTGTCTCTTATTGCAACCGACTTGTCCGAGTAGTATGGCTCTTTGGTGAGGCCGATGTCAATTGAAAGGTTTGCAAGATCTGAGCCTGCAGACGATTTCTTAAGGATTCGAGAGAAGTCCTCGGCGAATGCGGTCATCAACGCAATGCGCTGTACGAAGCTGGCTGGACTGGGCGCCTTATCTGCGTTTTGTGTACTGAACAGAAGTAACAGTCTGTATGGTCTATGTTCTGACTGAGCAGGCTGCTTCAGTGCAGACGTGACAAGAGATAGATGTGCGGTTGAAGGTGGATTAAAGGACGAATCCAATATGTACAACGTTGACGGTTGCGTGTTGGTAGGATTCACGGTGCGCACAACGCGAAACTTGGAGGAGGAGTGGGTGAATGACGTCAGCGCAGATTCTAGATCTGGCAATATCGATCGCAAGGAGGCGATCCGTAAAGCCATGTCGTCCATTATCTTGTGTTGGGTGTTGCTGAACGCGTCGGTGTCTGAAGCTCTTCAGGGTCCATTATCCCGAGGTCGACAAGCGAGACGTCATATGGCACGGGCCATCTGATGAGATACCCCCCACGCTTCGCCCTCCGCGTCCCCTCTAACCTCAAGATGTTGATCCTAGCCCCGGTCCTCGCGAATTCGCATCAGACAGTGTATACGATGAGCATGATGATGATAAACACCATCGAAGCGCAGCTGAGACCAAGCACCATCCAAGATGGCTCCTGCACCCGTTCACATGTCGACCTCTGTTGCTCAACCTTTCTTCTCCACCTCAGAAGGCACCAATCTTCTCGATCGTTATCAACGTGCTCCCAGTTCCTCTCACTACAAGTCTCGAAAGCCTCGCTCTTGCTGTCGTTGATGTCGTCTACCTCTTTGGAAGATGATCGCACATCCTGACAACGAACAAAGACCTTCCATCCTTGTCGCGCTCGAGATTCCCAATCACCACTGGCTACTTTCATGTTTTCAACGACATCCCACAGCTCCTCTATGGCTATACCGTCTCTCTCAATGTCCTTCATCAGTCGTTCCATAGCATCCCATCGGGCAAATGTTCCATAATCGAGCAATTTGGTATGTATCGCACCCTCAATGCTGAAAATTAGGCAAATATTATCGTAAGAAGGAGGCTCTTTGTCCGTTCCGACTTTTATGCGATTGTTACTGATGGATTGAATGCTGTCTGGCGAAGGACCGTGATTGCCTTTCGTGGATGTCTGAAGGAGCGCCCCCAACTCAAGGTCGACAATTTCTCCCAGATTTTTGTAGCAAAGCTTGTTAGAACAGTATCGACTCCAGTCAGTGAGGAAGTGGTCCCAAGAGCTCATCCTGGTAAAGGCCCAGGTCAGTAATTCGATGCCGGCTGCCATCCAAAATTCACGGAACCTAACACAATCTTCTTACCTACTCTGAACCAGTCAGTTTCTCATCAGATTATCAATCAAAACGATGGACTACTGATGTCAAATTGCAGGCGGTCGCGTGTGCTTGCCGCAGTAATGCCGTGAAGGAATGCCAGAGACCCTTTACACAATCATCATGGGATCACCAAGGGAGATAGAATGATTCTGCCATCTTGACAACAGTGGCAAGAGCAAATTTTATGCCGATCATGCTCTTAACGAGCGACTGTTTACATACTCGTACAAAGGGTCGTACCCGTCGTCTTGCAACTGCTATCACACAGTTCCACCCCCTTCAGAGCTGCGATTCTGGCCAAGCATCAAGACACATGCCTGCGAAAACATAAATACAACGCACGCAACTGTATATCAATCCAGGGGTCCATGCCGCATGCCACGGGTAAAGCAGTGTACGTAACTCGGCAAGTATGGTGCAATCCAAGTTTGTCATTTGATCATATATCCAAGCTCTGACAAGAATACAGACAATACAAAGCGAATCAGTAAACTCTTTTTCCGCGGATTGTCGTCACTGAGGTCAGTTCCAGGCTTGGGAAAACTACTCTCTTCCCGTTGAGTCCGTCGTGTCCTGTTTCACCCATATCTCATGATTAAGTGCGCTACAGACGAGCATCGCCTGGTCGCAGTGCCATGGACTTCCACGTCCGAACCATTAAGCCGTAACAAAAGTCTTAGATTAGGGATATTTCTCTGTTTTGTAGTTGTTAGCGTAACACTAGTTTGCTCTTCATGATCAACATCGTAAAGTACAGTACTATGCATTGCAGATCTTGACATTTCTTGAATCGCGACTTCCCATTGACGGAAGGATTGCGCAAAAACAAAACGCTCCTATCAGAACACTCTCTTGCACAACGAATAAGATGGTATGCCTCACTTATATCAGCTTACTGAAAGAAATCTCGGCTCTCGCTTCTCCGCAGTACAGGAACCTTTTGGGACGGTACCCCAGGTTTAGTCTTATTTTCTCCTGAAACTGACCCCCACCTGGAGTCTTTAATCATAATTTAATCCGATACTCTACAATCAGCCCCGTCGCCATCGCCTTTCAGCTCCCTATACAAAAGAACAGCCTGCATCATCGTTCGTAATGGCACTCAACATCTCACAACTTATCGCGCTTCGAGATCCATCTTCCTTGACACCAAATATTCCTTACAGCAGACTGTTCGATTGATCTCACTACACGCGAAAGCCACCAATCACCTCACTTCCAACATTGCACCTTCCCGTTCCTGGCCAACATCCACTCGAAATAGACCAGGGATGACCAACACAAGCGACACCAGTAGTATAGCGCTCCAAGTCTGCTTCGGCATAGTGAGTGTCATCGGAATCCTTGTCGCGCTTGCAGGGCTTCACTACCGAGAGTCGCTGGGCTGCATTGCGTTCAACCAATGGCGTCGTCCACAGATTGAGTGTATGCATGAAGATCATGGGATGGGACTTACTAGTGAGCTAATCCATGTCACAGATCACGAATTGGAAGCTGGGACTGCGAGCATGGAGAACGCTTATGAGCCTGTTGATATACCTTTGCGCTATCCGAGCCATGGCGACTGGCAGTGATGTGTCAAGCAGAGTGCACTCGCAACCAAGAACAGCTTGCCCACGAGAGAAACTTGGCAGAAAGCCTAGAACCATGCCCCTGACATCGCGAAATCATAAAAAACGACCTAGAATAGACAAACCCTAACTTAATCCTTCAAACTCAGATTTTCCCACCAACGTATAACACACTACACCGTACAAACCAACAAAACAGCGAAGACACCATCCATAATCTCACCTGCAAATTTCCCCCACACTCAGAACAGCCATCCGTTCACTTCTCTCTCGTCCCATCCCATCCCATTCCACCCCACCATCCACATCACACACGGAATCTCACCCCAACCCCACCACACCACCCCCTCCATCCGCAACAACCCAAGTCTCGTACCCAAACCATACATCCTACCCGCAGCGTCCAAATCACCCCTCCAAACCCCTCTAGCCGCGACAACCGCGGGTGACTCGCAGATGTAGTTACAGCTTAGTCCCCAGCTTACCCCACTTGTCCAATCCCTCATGCGGGGACGGCACACCGATCGCTGAGTAGGTGGCACACCGATGAGGTGGACAGTGTATGCGAGGACTGTGATAAGTAAGGGAAGCAGATAGACAGACAGACAGACAAACACGCAGGCAAGCGTTCAACCCAACCAAAAACCCAGAGACGGGTATAAGAACAGGACAATGCTGGAAGAAGGGATAGATGAATAACACCGAGTTTGGAATCGGAGATAAATGGGATATACACAAGTGGTGTGGTGTTGTGTTGTGTTGTGCTGTGTAAGGAAGATAAGAGAGATGCATAGTAATAGATTAGTATCGCTCAAGGTAAAAAAAAAACCCCCCCAAAGATCCAGATTCTAGGACAAGAACAAGGAAACTAAATGCAACAATCCCAACCAGGTGTTATCAGCAGGAGACGCCAAAAGCAAAGTAGAGTAAACCAAGGGAAATCCAAGTAGACATAGACATAGTAGATATCACGATTCAAGAATCTTTTCCATTCAATTCATTTCGAGATCACTACCAACCTAACCTGATCTGCCTTATCCCACCATATCCCACCATATTCCACCACGCCAATTTAAGTCCCACAGAACAGAAGAAGAAGGAGAGGTAAGACTATCAATACATACACGGAGAAGAGATTTCAATCCATCTATCCATCACTTCAGTCAGTCAATCAGTCAGTCAATAAATTAGTCAATCACTTAATCGGTTATTCAATCATGCAATGCCAATGCCAATGCTACAACCCATCCTGAATAGAGAAGTAAGCTCAAAGCCCAAAATTCCCCCTAGAAAAAGGAACCCCCTTAATACAAGTAAGCGCATTAATTACCGCGCCGTCTCGAAAGTAAAAGAAAAAGAGAAAAAACAACAGAAAACAAAAAGGTATATCATTCATTTTTCCCCTTTCGTCAATCAACGTACGTTCTCATCCATAGCTTCATGTCCGCCGCTTTCACTCCTGTTCTCTCCTCTCTCTTCCTCCTCCGCCCCATCCGGCTCGTTCGTTCCTTCGTTCCTTCGTTCGTTGATTTATAGCTTCCCAAAACGTATAACTGCCTAGCCCAGTTACTGACAGCCGAGCGCCTCCATGCCATGCAGAAAAAAAAAGGAGAGAAAAATCAAAATGGTCTCGATAGATACAGAAGGGTGATAGTGTTATTGTAAGATAGTTTGAGAGAACGCCGCCATGTGATCCTGATTTTGAGTGGGAAACGCCGCGCGCCGGTCCATGGGGAGGGTTCAGTGTGGTAAGTATGGTGTTGTTGCTGTGTTTGTACATGAAGAACGACGGGTATCCCGGTGTGTTGGTGGTGCTGACAAAGACGCCCAGTGTATGCGGTATCGTACAAGAAGGGGTTGCAAATTTGTGTGCGAGGCGATCAAGCGCCTCATGCTTCGGGGGTCTGCTCAGCAGAAGTGTCGGCCGCGCCGGGTGGAGGTATCTTCTTAACGGTGCCATTGCTACCGCTGCGTGCTGATCGTCGGCGGCTATTCATGACCTCTTTGGAGAGGTTCGAGCGCGCGAGCTCTGCGTTCGAGATGGAGTTGCTGCGTCGAGGCTTGGGCACAGGCTTCTTCCTGCCCATGAAGAGACCGCCGTCATCGTCGCTGCTGTCGTCTTCATCGCTGTCGATAGCATGGTCGCCATCGTAGCCAGCGGGGTCGTCGACTGGGGCGTCGAACTGGTTGTGGGCGATCGAGTCTGCTGATGCTGTGGGCAGCATGTTCGCAAACTGATCCAGGGATCCGCATTCGTCTGGCGCCGACGAACCGACCGACGCGACGGATGGGATGGAAGGGTTCGAGGTCGATTGTGACATGGGCGTGAACTGCTCTTCAGACGAACAAAAGGCCAAGCCTCGCTCTTGTCCACCAACAGGACTATTCTCGGATGACTCGGCGTTCTGAGTGCCCAGATACTCCTCGACCTTCTGGCGCTGATTGAACGTCTCGTCGTCTGGACTAGGTGGACAAGCGGTCTGGCTGAGTGCCGAAGTGGATCGCTGTGTCACAGACCCAGATCGCTCGCGACCCATAGTCTCTTCCCTCACTCTACGGCGGATGAACTCATCCTTAGCCCGACTGAATCTCTCATCAGACGTCTCGTGTGCGCTTGAAAGCCAGTGCGAGTTGGCAGTATGTGCAGATCGCGATGAGGTCCATGAGCCTGAAGGTATGTCGAGGGTGGGCCCAACCTCGAGCTCGTTTGCCGCAGCCCAGTTGCGGTGCAGACGAGATGACAAGGAGGACAGCGAGGATTGCCGTGATGACGTATCAAGAGGGTCGATAGAATGTGCGTCTGAGTAGCTGGGCGATCGACTTCGAGCAACGGGCGACAGCTCTTTCGGATCCGGTTGGTCGACGTGACCGGAGGCGTTGGTTGTACTGATCGCTAGGCTCGGTACGCCGTGCGGATCATCATCGCCAACCATGAGTCTGTCAATCGACTTGTCGAACGACTTCTTTCGAATGTGCTCTCGAGGAGGCTTAAGTTTGTCTTTGCTCTTCATGCTATTGACGACCCTGCGTGGTAAACCTCCGAACAGGCCACCTAGGTGCGATCCAGTAGGCGTGTCCAACGCAATCGGTGTACCAGGAAGTGCTGAAGGGGGTATCGGAGAAAGGGCACGCTCCTGCAAATGACCCTGACGGATCGTGTATGCTGAAGAGTTTGCCCGATCTTGCATCTGCGGTCGATGGGTCTCTACATTTTGCATGGGAGACGCTTTGCGAGAATCAGGACTGTCAAAGTACTTCGCTCGCTCTTTCGCTTCAGGGCTTGCGGTGACGCTGTGGGAAAGGGGATGCTCTGTCTCGCGAGTTCTGCCCAAAAGATCTAGGATGGCATTAGTGGGCACCAGGCTACCACGTCGTGCATCTTGACTGATTGTGCTGCTCGAGGAGGTGGTGCTCATGCTCGCAGGTAGATCGTGTGCAGAGCTTTGCGCCCGACGTCGTGAGCTTGAGCCGCCTCTGGTGAAGCTCTTGGTAACGTAGTCTGTGGCCTTCTTCGCAGCCGATCGTACCCGTTCAACAAAGCCAATGGGAACAACGGCCCTCTCAAGATCGTCGTTGGAAATCTCAATCTTGCGACCTTGCATAGAACGGCTAGGGTCTGTCTCTTCCATCCAGGAGTTGTAATTATTGATGCCTTGGAGAAGCCAAGGATGTCTTTTGATCTCGTGGATAGTGATGCGTTCAGGAGAGTCCTTCACAAGTAGGCGCTTCAATAGATCGCGTAGGTTCTCGTCAACTTCCTCGTAGTCGACGTCATGCGGGGCCCTCTTTGCGTTCGAGATAGGCTGCATATTACGGCCATGCGAGTTTGGTCTGGAGTTTGCGTGCTCAGAGACAGGTTTCAGTCGGTATCGTGGAATGTATGGTTCATCTTCGCTGATTGCTTTCATCAAAGCAAATGGGTTTGTTTCATGGAAAGGAACTCGACCGTAGATCAGGCAGTAAAGGGTAACTCCAAGAGCCCAGACGTCAATGCCGCCATCGATGTGTGGAGTATCCGCGCTAAAATCGGTACGGCACAATTCTGGAGCGTAGAAAGCTGGCGTGCCCACTGTCTTAGCCAACTCGATGGCCTCGTCCTCTTCTTGGAGATCGTTTTCGGACTGATCACCGAAGCCTTCGTCCGTCTTTTGGCGTCCCAGGTACGACACACCAAAATCGGAGATCTTGATGCGATGTTCCTTGGTGACGAGAAGATTCGCGGGCTTGATGTCACGGTGAATCACGTTTTGATAGTGGAGGTACTCGAGACCCAGGACGGTATCTTTGAATGCCTCCCAGGCGCTCTGGATCGTCATCAGTGGAACATAGCGGAAATGCTCCGGTATCTCTTCTTCAGCATCAGGGTGGGACGAGCTGCTGTCTGCAACACTAGGCGTGCGGCCACGAACAAGCTCAGAGTCGTAGGCGCCATACATGGTTCCTTCGAGGCCCGTGATTGATTCATCTTCTTCCTTGTGGGATCCGGGAGCATGTATGGACGAACGAAACGCAGTCTCCATGGTGCCATCAGTGTGATGAGGTGGGTCTTGCCAGTCATGAAACTGGACGCGGCTGTGAGGTCGCTCATCACGGTTCGATGCTCGGGAGCTCCGACCTGCTTCGCTGTAGTCGTCGTCAGAGTCGCCATTGAACTCGAGACTCCAGGGCTCGTTGCCCGTAGGATTCTGTCGACGCATGTGTGCTTCCTTTTGTTCGCGGCGGCGTTGTCGAGCCAGCTTTCGGTGAGCCATCCTGATGATACGTTCGTCTTCTCGAGCTGCTGTGTCGTTGTCGAAGATGCCTTCCGACTCTCGCTGGTAGCGGCGCCATTCGACCAGAGTAACTTCCCTGGCACCTTCTGTCCGCCACTTGACTTCACCAAGCTCAACGTGCTCGAGTACGATATAGACCTTCTTCTTAGCCGGGTCGTCTATGACTTCCAGTAAGCTGACAATGTTGGGGTGTCGAGCCTTCTTCAGAATGGCGATCTCGCGCTTGATCTTGTCCTCGTGGCTGGTGTTTTTGCCCAGACGTCGACGCTTGGAATAGCGGTCGACAATCTTGATAGCCACGTACTTGCCGGTGAGCAAATCCTTGCCAAGCTTTACTTTGCCGTGCACACCACGACCGAGCTCATCGATGATCTCGTACTGGTTGACCACCTTGCGGCCAGACACGGGATCGTGAGACACATCAGCAACGTGGCTCTCCTTGGGCGCTTGGCGATGGGTGTGGTGGAGCCAGGGGCTTGAGTAGAGACCGTCGCTGGGCTCTCGCGAGCTCGAGGGGATACGCTTGTTTGGGTCGAAGAGGCCAGGACTGCTGACGGGCGAATTACCGGCGGTGCGCGGGGCAGACTCCATGATATCACGGTAGTGGACATTCGAGGCGCCAAAGGAAGGAATGGACGATACGGAGTTTGCTGCAAAGTGGGCAGGGTGTGAGCTGCGCGAGCGAACAATGGGGGGGACATATGGGGTGGGGTATTGCTGAAACTGCAGGGCCGCGTAGGACTGGTTGGGGTAGACGGGACCATCGCGCTGCTTGGGGTTGGGCGCCGAGGCGAAGGGATAGAGGGGGTCTGAGGGGTTTGCGCGAACGGTGACGCTGCTGGCGGTGGAGATGCTGGAGAGGTCGCGCTCGTAGGCGGGGCGGTGGTGGTGGGCGAGAGGGTGCAGCGAGGGCCCAAAGCCGTCTGCCGGCGAGGCTGCGGCGATGTGGTTCACCGAGACGGTGGAGGCGTTGGCGCTCGAGGCGGGCGAGGGGTTCTCCGAGGCGGGCGTGCTGCGTGTGATGGTGCTCGAGTAGGTGCGGCGTGGCTGGGGCGAGAAGTAGCTGGGCTCCGGGTCGCCGGGGTGCATCTGGTGCAGCAAGTTGGCGGCGAGGCTCTCGGACGCGACAGGGACCTCTGAGCGCGGGGTGCTGTCGGCCTCGTCGAGCGGCGGGCGCAGCGACTGCTGGCTGGGCGTGGAGCTGCCATGGCGGTCTTGGTCGTCGTCGTCGGCGGCGGCGGCGGCGGCGGCGGGGGGGAATGCGTATGCTGGCGCGGTGCGGTCCATGTAGCACTGCTCCCCCGCTGTCAGGTCCGCGTGCGGGCCAGTCATGGCGAGCGAGGGCTCCGTCGTCTCAGTTCAGCGGCGCAGTGCAACCATGTCAGGACGGCGAGTGGACGCTCTAATACTGTGTGGGCGGCGGTGTCGGCGAGTGTGTCATGCTGCGCGGGCGGCGTAGGTGGTGGTGGTGGTGGTGATGTTGAAGGTGGTGTTGACAGTGTTGACGATGTTGGCGATGTGGACAGTGTTGGCGGCGGCGAGTGCGTAGAGGGGTGCGTGGATGGGTGCGTGGATGCGAGAATGTCTGGCAGGCGCTGCAAATATGCAGAGGTCGACGACTTGGCCAAACGGCTGGGATGGGATGGTTGAGAGACACGATCGCCGCAAAGCGACCAGATAGGGCAGTGATATGACGAGTGGAGCGGCAGGGATGCTTAACGAGTCAAAGTGAACGATACGGGCGTGGTGGGGCTGCGAGCTGGCGGCCAGCAACAGCAACAAAGGCCCAGCAGCAGAAGCCGAAGCCAGCAGATAGCGCGCACTCACTCGCACTCACTCTCACACTCACGCACTGCCCACGGTCCGCCGGGCCACGAGCAGCAGCAGCAGAGAGGTTGCGAGAAATTGGCTGTTCGGCTGACGGTGCTGCGAGCGCAAGAGGCGGCAAAGGATGCAGCTGTTGAGTGAGCAGCCTGGCCGTCTTCATGTATCGACGCTGCTCAACACGCTCAACACTGCCCTTTGCCCAGCAACACACCCAACATGCTGCAGCAGAGGGGCCCCGGCTGAAATTGCATGCCGCTACGCCCAGCGCAGAATGGCTGCCTTGGATGCAGCACTAGCGCTGCATTGCTTGGAGCTACCCGGCGCTCAACACACTTTTGTGGCGCCCGCACCAACAGATGCTGAGCTGCTTGGGTGCTTGGGTGCTGCTGAGGTGCGAGGTGCGAGGTGCGAGGTGCAGTGTGCGAGGTGCAGTGTGCGAGGTGCAGCGTGCGAGGTGCAGCGGGAGGGGTTTGTCGTGCAGTCGTGCAGTCGCCAGCAGCTGTTCTCACCTCTGCTCTGCACACGCCCGGCATGGCATGGCTGCTGGGGGGCTGGCGATGCACTCGCTGCACACCTGCACACTCGCTGCACACCTGCACACTCGCTGCACACCTGCACGAGTGCTCGTCACCCAAATTATGGCCAGCCGCGATAAGAGCACAGGCTAGCAACTCTAAATTCTCCATGTCCTCGGAGCTGCAGCTCGCCCTGCACCCTGGACTGGACGGCCATGCACCCCTTGGACCCTCTCTCCATTCTCCATAATGATTGTTCCCCGGATTCTCCATACCTGTCTGCGCACTGCTACCCAAGTACTTCCCCGTCGTCTTGTTGAGAACACCACCGCGGCGTGCACACACAGCACAATTACGCATCGCCCGCCAATGGCCTATCGCCAGACTCACGGACCACCCCTCGCCAAAGTCACACTGCATCGTGCCCGCCCAGCAGAACAAGAGCACAGTCTAGGCGCCGGCCATTGTCTATCGTGAAATACCCAAAAAGGCATAGAACCCATCATCAATTTCTGCATCCCTTACACAAACGCTCTGGTGCAGCACCCATTGAGCTGCCGCGGCCCGCCAAGCCAGGGTGGCCACTGCCCATTGCAGACTATCGTGAGATTCGCTGTCCTCTGCATTGAGTTTCATCCCCTCGCTTGCCCTATCCACGCCCCCGAGAGCCTGCTCGTGCTCGACTGCATCGGCCTGTGAACTCGTCGCCCAATGCCGTCCGCCAACCATCCTGCAGAGGCCACGATTGCCACCCAGACGCCTGCTCCACCCACAACACCCTCCACCAGCTATCGTGACTTGGCGCTACACGTCTTCGCCCTGCTGCTTGCCTTCCGCATCGTGAATGCACTGACGCTGCGCACCTTCTTTCAGCCGGACGAGTTCTTCCAGTCGCTCGAGCCTGCATGGCTGCTCGCCTTTGGTGGGGCCAGCAATGCCTGGATCACTTGGGTAACTCCCCTCCACCTTTGACCAGTGCTCTCTATTTGCTGCTGTCATAGATTGTTTTCTCAGCATTTCATCTCACGCTGAGCAGGAGTGGAGAACCCAGTTGCGTTCGTCCTTGCACCCTGAGCTATTTGCGGTCGCCTACCGAATCGCGGCCTTTTTAGCAGACACCTGTGGCTTGACCCTACCTGTCAAAGCCGAGCTACTCCCAGCTGCGCCGAAGCTTGTCCAAGCTGTTTCCGCTGCGCTACTCGACTGCTACACATGGAAACTTGCGGAGAACATCTACGGTCGTGGCAGTCGTACAGCCCTCACCACGGTATGTCACCGTCTTGCAGTTTTATGCTCTTAATTCTTGACACCTAATGCGGTAATCTGTCAGCTTGTAATATCGGTATGCAGCCCCTGGCAGTGGTTCTGCTCAACCCGGACGCTGTCCAATTGCCTTGAAACCACCCTCACATCGATTGCCGTCTACTACTGGCCTTGGCAGTGGACAGCCGCCGTAAGAGACCAAACACCCCAGAAGGAGCGTCAATCGTCGATTGCAGCCCAAGGCGATCTCGCCTCCATCTTGCAGTAGGCTATTACCCCAGATGCTCCTTCAACTTTGCGCTTATGCACGTGTAGACTGCGTCTGTCACTGCTGCTGGCAGCTTTTGCCTGTATACTCCGACCCACAAATGTCCTCATTTGGATACCCGTGTGTGTTCCCACAATATGGCAAGTCCCGAAAAAGTTGCGGTATATTTTGATCCGTGAAGTCATACTATGCGGGTAAGTTGACGATTATGCATGGTCTTCCCGATCTAGCTGCCATTATTTGGACAACACAAGGGTCTGACTGACACAATCAGGTCTGTTGTTCTGGCCTGCTCAGTCCTGTCTGATCGACTCTACTATGGTTTTTGGACGCTGCCTCCTCTGCGATTCTTTTACTTCAACATCGCCCAATCCCTGGCAGTCTTCTATGGCAAGAACCGCCCCGACTACTACATTACCGAGGGACTACCACTGCTGCTTACCACAGCACTACCATTCACCGTCGTAGGCTTATGGCAGATTCTGATCGATAAACCATCTACGACAACCGCCTCAAGCAACCGCTCTCCAGCCACTACTGACAATGCATTCCCGTCCGCCAACCAAGCCATACTCACCCGTCTAGCATGGACATGCCTCACCATGACCATCACTCTAAGCCTCATTTCCCACAAAGAAGTGCGCTTCCTGTACCCCATCCTCCCTTTCCTCCACATCATCTCGGCACGCCCCCTCTCCTCTTTCCTCCCACCCCACTC